>CAKNYM010048467.1:103709-119553 GCA_932195095.1 Andricus curvator
ATTTGACAAATCGTCGATCTACCTTATTTATTTACGAATCCAGGCATACCACATACGACAATTCAAGTAAGAGTATTTTCAAAAGTTCAAACTTTATTACGACTTCTTCGGCTATATTTTATGTATAACCATTGTCAAAAATTATAACGTATATGATATGCCTGGATTCGTAAATAAATAAGGTAGATCGACAATTTATCAAATTTTAATAAATATTGATTGTAATATTGATTGATTGTATTATTGTATATATTGATGTTACCCTACTTTTGAAGACTAATTTCTAGTTTGTAACTATTATTTTACAATTGAAAAGTAAGGTTTCAATGCACAACGCTTCTTCTATAATATAATGCAAAATTTAATTCCAAATTTTTACTGGATATCAAGTATATTTCGAAACTATCCCAATGAAATGTTACGATTAGACGAAAATTCAAGTAGAGTATAATTTTCATCATTTCAAACTTTATTTCGACTTCTTCGGCTATATTTTATGTATAACCATTGTCAACAATTATAACGTATGTGGTATGCCTGGATTCGTAAATGAATATGGTAGATCGACAATTTGTCAAATTTTAATAAATATTGATGGCATTAAAAATATGCTTGGTCAAAGTTACATTACTTTTGAAGAGTATAATTTCTAGTTTGTAACTATTATTTTACAAATGAAAAATAAGATTTCAATGCACAACGCTTCTTCTATAATATAATGCAAAATTTAATTCCAAATTTTCACTGGATATCAAGTATATTTTGAAAGTATCCCAATGAAATGTTTCAAATAGAGCATTTTCGACATTTCAAACTTTATTGTTTCCACTTCGTGCGGCTACTATATCAGAAAATATTTTTGACAATTATTACTTGTGTGGCATGCCTGGATTCATAAACGAATAATGTGGAAGGGATTTCTAAAGATAATTGAAAAGGAAATAAATCTTTAAAGATCAACTGGGATTGAAAATATTGACCGATTTTTTTCAATCTTTTTTTGATTTACTCGTAATAATATAACGAGACTAATGCAGTCTATTACAATTTAATCAGGTAATATTGTACAAAATTTGGATTTTTCTCCGCTGTGTCTAATCTCAAACAATGGGAAGGTCGCGGGAGGCCAAAAACCGTCCGCTCGACAATCTGCCCCCTGCCGCAAGGGTACCGGTTTCCAGACAATGCCTGACCCAGGCCGTCTGTCCCCTGAAAATGACTTTATTGCAGGAAATTTTTTTCACACTTTTTTTCCGATGCACCCTTTTTTCCTGAAAATATTCCTACGGTGATTGGCTGTCGAAATTTTTTTTTTCACTAACAAGCTCCACCTTTTTGGGCGTGCTTATCATAGTTCTGTCTCTCTCGCACACTCAACTCAGAATTCCCACAAGTGTCCCCAGCCCTCTTAAGCTCTTATGCTTTTTCAACGGGAGAAACTTTCTTAAATTTAACAACCTTAATCCATTTTTGGTTTTTGAGAGTGTACTAGAATCCAGTGGTTCCTGAAATTCAAAGAAAAAACTGTAACAGTAAATATTCCTTTATGAACCCTTTCCTGAATAGAAAACTTCAAATATCTTTAATTGGAAGAGTCCTGATTTACATTGCCTATCGAAATCTGACTATGGGAAAGCGAAGTGTTGAAAGGGCGATTGATCATTTCGAAGCTGTCGTTAGAATTTGTAGATCACAAGTAAAAAGAGACACTAACGAGTCGCTATTGTAAGTTTGTTACTCTAACTTTCATCTATTGGTGTACAAAATACAATAGTATTTGTTATTATTTAAACTTCAGTGTAAAAAAACTCAGAGAAGATTAACTCTAGGCAATAGAAATTACAGGCAGGATTGAGATTGAGAGAAAATAATTCAGTGTATCCAAAAATTGAAAGTCGAAACGAAATAATAAATGAGAACAAAAAAGTAGGTTATTGTGTGAGGAATTTAATTTGCACAGAGAAGCATTTTTTCGGTAAGGAAAAATTAGGATGATTATGAATACTAACCAATTTCATAATTTTTAGTTTAGAAATTTGCCCAATGTGATAACACTGCGAAGAATTCAGAAATATAAATTCTTAATTCTAAATGGGCCAGTACATGTCAGGAATATGAGAATCTGCATTTACAGGATATCGAATCTAATTGTTATAAGCAAATTATATTAACAAAATGTTAACATATTTTAAATTTTGCTTGCAAAGTACATTTGTAAGTAGAAATTGCTTGATTTTATCAACAGGATCATGTTTGATCATGAAAATTTGTTGTATGATATAATTTTTTTATTTTATAAACAAATTATGTAAACAAATGCATAGTTTAGGCGTTTATTGGCAGAAAGTAATCGTTTTTCTTTCTTAGTACATACCTTTAAATTATATGAGTGGTAATATTTAGTGATTAAGATTAGTCATTCGATATTATTTGATTATTTCATAAACAAATTTTATGAAAAAATGCATAGTTTGGTCATTTATAGACAGAAAGTAATAGTTTTTTTTCTAATCGTCTTCAAATTACATAAGTGGTGATGTTTAGTGACAAAGAATTGTCAATCGATATTATTTGTTAATATTACCATATATAAATGGTCAAATTATGCATTTGCTTATAAACTTTGTTTATAACATAAACTAATAATATCGATTGACAATTCTTCGTCACTAAACATTACCATTCATGTAATTTGATGAGGATTAGAAAGAAAAACTATTACTTTCTGTCTATAAATGACCAAATGATGCATTTGTTTATAAAATAAACAAATAATATCGAACGACCAATCTTAATCACTAAACGTTACCACTCATATAATTTAAAGGTACTAAGAAAGAAAAACGATTACTTTCTGCCAATTAACGCCTAAGCTATGAATTTGTTTATAAAATAAACAAATTATACTATACAACAAATTTTCATGATCAAACATGATCCTATTGATAAAATCAAGCAATTTCATCCTACAAATATACTTTGCAAGCAAAATTTCCAATATGTTGACATTTTGTTAATATAATTCGTTTATAACAATTAGATTCGATATCCTGTAAATTATTTATATTCTTTCGATACTTCGACATTCATTTTCGTCGAGAATGGGATTAATTAAGTTATTGATTTGAAGATAAAAAATAATAATTAAAAAAAAGTCTCATTTTCTCTCTTTGTTTATTTATATAAAGAATAGAAAATGACAGAAATTGAAAAATCTAATCCATAGACGCTCTTGTGCAACTATCGCTGATCACTTCTAAAAAAATTTGAAAATCGGTTAAGAAGAGTAGGCTGTAGGTGATTTTGAATAGTAAATTCCGGATTCAGCCCACTGTGGAACGATAGAAGCTGCAACTTTTTTTTTAGCTCCTCGTAAATATTTTTCTTATGCTCAGAATGGCTTGGATTTACTGCGCTAATGTGTGCAGAAAATAAATTAGTTTACTTGTAGTGATAATTATCATTAACAAATTCTATTAACATACACTGAACATTATGGACTCTTCATTTATAAAGGATTTGACGGTATTTAAATTACTGGTCTTTATAGATAAAGCAATACTTGATCATAATAATATGTCTTCCGATATTATTTGTTAACTTTATCAAAAAATTATATAAACAACTGCACATTTGGATATCTACAGTTAGAACGAGATCTTTTTTTATTTAAATTTTTCTTAAATTATATTGCCAGAGAAATTTAGTAATAACAAAATTTGTCAGACGATATTATTTGTTGTCAACAAGAAATCATTTTTTCTTTCAATTGTCCTTAAGTTATATTGCCAATGATAGCAGTGACATGATGTGATGCCTATAAATGTTAATAGCTATCATTTGTTTATAAATATTGTTCATAAATTTTACAAACAGTATCGAATAATATATTATCAACACTAAAATTTACTGGCCATATAATTTAAAAACAGTTAAGAGAAAACATTATTTTTTGCTGATTCTAAGTGTTCACACTGGGAATGTCTTGACATATAAACGTATAAAATTAAAAATTAATGTAGGGAGACATATTTTAATGATCAAGAATCTTTATTCTATCAAGTACCTTTGTCGATGAAAACATGTAATTTTAATACTAAAATATCCTTTAGAAAGAAACAGTCAATAATGTTTAGGGTTTGTTACAATAAAATATGTTCATAATAATTATTATTACAAGTAAAATTCTTTTTTATTACACACACCCATGCTCATTGAATCCTAGTCATACTGATCAAAGGAAACATTTTCGCAAGGTCTAATGGTAAAATTTGATTCGGATAGTTTTGAACTACATTTGATATCCAGTCAAAATGTTGATAAAAGTTTTTAAATCTTTTAGAAAAAGGTTTTTTTCTATTTTTTTTCAAATTTAAAATTTTGAAAAGCGTAAAAATATATTAATTTTCATCGAATTTTAAAATGCCATAAAGATAAATAATTTTCAAGTTTTTTTGTCATTTACCAGAAACGTTGGCAACAATTTATGAAATTTTAAAGTTTCTAATTTTGATTGAATTAATATGTTTAACGAACTTGAGCTTCATTTTGAGACTCTAAAAAAGTGTATTAAAGGCCACAAAATACGAATAAAATATTACTTTCCAAATATCACCCCCATTAGTCTGTTTTGTAGGGTCCCAAAAAAACCCATAAGTGAAAAAATGGGTTTTGCGAGTTTTCGGCGCTAATTATGACTTTTTTGCAGTTTTTTAATGCAATTTGCTTCTTATGCATAAAATACTACTTTAAACTGATACTTAGATGTTTATATACATTTTTTAAACAATTTATTATTGTTTTTAGCAATTTTCTCTTAGAATAGAGATAGAAAGTCGCGGTTTTTACAAAAAATGTTCACTTTTTGTCCAATTTTCAAAAATAGTGAGATAATAGTTGATTAATGTCAACAAACATAAAAGTTATAACAATTTATTATTATTGTTAATGATATTCTCTTTGTTTAATGGTAGAAAGTTGCGGTTTTTTCTGAAATTTTGAACTATTTGTCTATTTTTGACATGAAGTAACACAATAATTAATTTAATTCAGCAAAAATAATCGTTTCAACAAATTATTATAGTTTATAACTATCTTCATCTATATTAATGCCAGATAGTTGCGGTTTTTTTCCTGAAATTTTTAACTTTTGGTCCACTTTCCACTTAGTGAGGTGATAATTAATGCAAGTTAACAAAAATAGTTCTTTAAACAATTTATTATTGTTCATAACTATCTTCTCTTAGATAAATGCTAGAAAGTTGTGATTTTTTCTAAAATGTTTACCTCTGATTTGCCTTTTTAGTTATGATAAATAATAAATAAACATTTGAGAGAATCATACTTTAAACAATCTCTTTATTTTTTATGAATACATTTTTCTGAAATAAAACAGATATTTGAAATATTCTTTACATTTTCTATATGGATCATATTGAATATAAATTTTCCTTGAAGTAGTTACTGAGAGCCTTTTTGTTTAAATGAATAATAATATTTATTATTTGTTCCTAACTTGCATTAATTATTAACTCACTAAGTAAAAATTTGCCAAATGTTGAAAAATTCAGAAAAGCCCTCAACTTTCTAGCAATTATCTAAGGAAAGATTATTAGAAACAGTAATAAAATGTTTAAACAATTATGTTTCGTAGCTTGCTTTAACTATTACTTTACTAAGTAATTGAAAAGCTGACGAAACGTGGAAAATTTTAGAAAAAACCGCAACTATCTGTAGCATTACTATAGGAGAAGATATTTTCTTACAATAATAATTTCTTCAAACAATTATGTTTGTTACATGTCAATAATCATTACCAAACTCTAAGAGTGGACAAAAAGTTAAATAGTTCAGACAAAACCGCAACTTTCTAGCATTATTAAAATATAATATTATTTAAAACGATAATAAATTATTTAAACAATTATTTTTGCTGAATTAAATTAATTATTAAGTCACTCCAAGTGTAAAATAGACAAATAGTTAAAGATTTCATAAAAACCTGTGAATTTCTACCATTAAGCAAAGAGAATACTATTAAAAATAATAATAAATTGTTTCAACAATCATTCTTGTTAACGTTGATTAACTATCACTTCACTCTGATTGAAAAGTGGACAAAAAGTGGAAATTTTTGGTAAAACCCGCGATTTTCTATCTCTATTCTGAAAGAAATTTGCTAAAAACAATAATAAATTGTTTAAACAATTTATGTAAACATCTAATTATCAGTATAAAGTCGTATTTGATGTATTGGAAACAATCTAGATTGAAAAAACCGCAAAAAACTCATAATTAGCGCCAAAAACTTGCAAAACCCATTTTTTCACTTATGGGTTTTTTTTGGGACCCTACAAAACAGACTTATGCGGGTAATATGTAAAAATTAATATTTTATTCGTATTCTTTGGCTGATTGATGAAATTGAGAAATGTAGAGTTTCAACTCGATTCACCTAATATTGACGATTCTGAATAAAATTTACAAGAAACTTATTTTTTTCTTATGGGAAATACGTGGTAAACTTCTTGGGGCTTGTGCCACCTGTAAATATAATTTTGTTAAAAAAAAAAAAAACCCGGACATATTTTTTTGTGGAATCGAACAAATTTCCGGGCGATATACATGAAAATACGCAAAAAAAAATTTGGACCATCCTGATAAGCACGTGTATCACACGCTATTTTTTGAAACAACCGTCCGAAAAAAATATAGTTATTTATTTCTAGAGTGGGCACTCGCGTATATTGCGTCGCTTCGCAAATTAAAGGTATGGAAGTCCTCACTTTCGAGGAGGGTGTTGTAAAAAAAAGTTTTCTGTGCATTTGTTGACCTGGAATGCGCGTTTGATGAGGTGGATAGAAGTAAGCTTTAGGAAGTCCTAAAAGAGTATGCGGTGCCAATTAATGGCTTCTAGAAGCAATAAAAACAATATATGTATAGGTAGCAATAGTGAGGGAAAATGGGCAAGTGATTTACAAAGAAAGTGTGGATCTCGGGGCAGTGAAGGTGCGTGGGTTAGCGTTTGCAGATGATACATTTTTTACGGCAGAAGCACTCGAAGGCTTGCAGAGAACGTCGAGCAGAATGAATACTAGCATGAAGAACATGTGTCTTAAAATTAAATTATATAAAACAAAAATTATGGTGTTTGAAGGAAAGGGTGAGAAAACAGTATGCAAAATTACCTTAGCCGTTGCCTTAGGATAGCACAAGTTGATAAATACGTATATCTTGGAAGCTTATTTACTACTAACGGAATGATCGATGGAGAGATAGCCAGGCGTATAAACGAGGGTAAGAGTTTATCGGCAGTGTAGGAGCCATTACCAGAAGTAAAAATATAACAAATAAAACTAAAATTGCAATATATAATTATGTACTTGCACCCACTGTGATGTACGGTAGCGAGACCTGGAACTACCAAGAAAAGGATAAGAATAAATATAACATGGTATTTTACTATTTTTATTGCACGGTGCATTTTATGTATTGGAGAAGTCATTATACTAAAAAGTACTTACTGAGATTGTTCTTTATTGTACTGGGAATTCATTTTCTTGTGATGTAAGTTTGTAAAAGGTGAACGATAATCGACAACGTCAGTAGTGAGAAGATTCTGAAAGAATGTTGTGTAGAGAAAACACTGTTTGACAAGAGTGAAAGAAATTTGTTGAGATTGTTCGGACATGTGAAAGTAAAAGAAGAACGACTGACGAAACAAATATATTTAGGCAAAGCAAATGGTAGCATACCCAGAGACAGAACGAGAAAATAATGGTGGGAAAGTGTGAATGAGACGTGAAGGAAGCTCAAGTTGTATGCAAGGGAAGGAAAGTGTGGAGAAAAATAGTCAATAAGAAATGTGTGATCAAAAGTGTCAGAGGAGTGAGAGACACCTGAAACGAAAGACCTTGGATATTAATGGGCCTGCGTGGAGAGCTTTACTTAGTGGATGTGATTAGAGTGAAGATTATGGATCTTACTATGGGTTATTCAGTAAGTTTGCGTATTTCAGTGTGATCTATGAAAGATGACTTTGCGAAACTCTTTCCATGGGGTGATTGCTAGAGAGATTGATCAGCGACCTGTGTTTGATCAGTGTTACGGAACGAACGTGTTATTTAAATAAGATACACAGGAATTGTAGTTTGATTAAAAAAGGTATACCTTCCCTTATACCTCTTCCTACACCTCTCTTTCTCACTGTTTTCATATGAATTCCTTTATCCCCGGTAGCAAAACGAGGCTAGAAACGGATGAGTTACGCTTATCCGGAAAGGCTTAATGGTATAATAATAATAATAAATTACGAATTCCAGAAATATTGATAATTAAGAAAAAATCCAACCCCAAAATTCAAAATGGCGTAACTCCCGTCATTTTTTGTAATTCTTTATGCTTCAAATGTTTCTTATATAATACTATAATTTCACCAAGTTTCATTAATATCGAACGACCATTTTCTAAAACTGATATTCCTAACCAATATTGGCCCAAATGTTTAATAATAAATATTCTTTGACTATGTATACCATTAAGCCATTTCCCTTTCAGGGTAGGCGTGACACTACCCGATTCGGGTAGTGTTTCTAGGTGGATAGTTTTCTTGTAGTTATAAATAACTACAAGTGTAGACTCACCACACCCGCGATGTGCCAACAGCACTCAGTATTCTTGAATGGTCACCCATCCAAGTACTAACCGCGTCCAACGCTGCTTAACTTCAGTGATCTGACGATGTATTTAAATCGATTCAAAATTAAGGTATAATCGTATTTTTCAAGATGGAAAGTAAAGGGAAATAAGTTTTAATAACCTTTGCGATGTATAAAGCGTGAGAAACTCTAATTTTTTTGTAACTTGTTCATGAACAAATAAAAACTATGTCTCTATTTCTAAGAAGCTAAAAAAATTTCCTTTCAATTTTCTTCTCAGTTCAACAATGATCGACGAAAGTGAAAAACTAATATTATTTCGGGATTTGTTTTTATTCAGAAATCTATAGCTTTCGCGCTATATCAAACGATAAATCTTTTTGAATAAGGTGTCATTTATTTTTTATTATTTTTTTAAATTCAGAAAATAAAAGCACAGTAAATTCTAAGGTATTAAAAGTGCTGCAGCTCATTTCAATCTTCCATTTAATATAAAAATGACATTTTTTTACTTTGGTACACAATAAACATCTTCCATGAAATCACCAGGATAATTTGTTTAAGAATTTCAAAATTTTCTTAAATCCTACCAAATTTTTTGAAACCCCTTAACAATGTTGAAATCTCGGTAAATTCCCTGGAATCTATTAAAATACCCTGAATTCTTTAAAATCTTTTCAAATTCCCTTGAAATTTATAAAATCGTTTAAATCTTGTGAAAACTTGTCTTTAAAAATGATGAAATCTTTTAAATCTTTGAAATCGACAAAAATCTTGTAAAATCTGATAAAGCCTCTTGAATTCTTTGAAATCAGTTGAAATCCACTGAAAGCTATTAAAAACTCTTCAATTCTATTGAAATTCTCTGAAATTTGAAAAACTTGCAAATTTTTTAAATTCTTGAAATCTATAAAAGTCATCTGAAATTCTATAATCTTATGAAATTCTTCGATACGTCATGTAATTCCTTGGAATCTTTTAAAAAACACTACATTCTTTAGAATCTTTTGGAATGTTTAAAATCCTTTAAATATTGTGAAATCCCTAGAAATACTCTGAAATCCTGTAACGTTTAAAGCTTTGAAATCTTCGGAGACACCATAAAATCCCTTGAAATCCCTGGAAGTCCCTGCAAATTTCATTCCATTTAATTTACTTCCGAAAATTCTCTAGGAATTGTTCGAAAGTCCCAAAACCCTTTGAAATGTTGGAAAATTTTTGGAATCCATTGAAATAAATGGAAATGATTTAAATCTTGAAAGTCCTTAGAGATCTTATAAATTCACGTAGGTCTGGTGAAATTTCTACAAATTCCTTTTAATACTTTGAAATCCCGTAAATTATCATGAAATTCGTAATGTCTCTTAAAATCTCTTTAAACATTTTGAAAACTTTCAAATCCTCTGAAATCAGATAACATTTTTCGAAATCTTTGACATTCTTTAAAATCCCTTGAAAGCTTGTAGAATACATTAAAAGACTTTAAACCCTTTAAAATACCTGAAATCAGTTAAAATCCTTTGAAATCATTTAAAATCATTTGAAATCTTCAAAATATTAAAATCTTCTGAAAGATCGATTTTCGATATGGCGGATATGTTAGTTTGGACTAATGTTTACTTGTAATTGTAAAATAATTTTGATACTAAATATGGATCATTTTAATGAAATGCATATCACTCTGATGCAAATCACTTTGATCAAATCTTAAGATCAAAGTAATACCCCATGATTTTCTGTGAGAACGTTTTGATTTTTTAAGCAAAAAGTTTTTTCGGTCTAGTCTGATGAATTGATATAAAAGCATTCAGAAATTGAAAAGAGATAAGCAGAATTTCGTTGTTTGATGAGAGACGCAGGCCTTGGACTCACTTTAGAGATCAAAAATAGTGTAAATAGTCTCATACAATTTTTTAAGTATAAAGAATGAACTTCAATCTATATTTAAAATGTTATACTTTAGTATATAAATGATCAAAATTCCTATTTATTTATCGCAGGCCTCAGTGTTTCTCGTTTTCCATATTTTTCCACAAATGCGAACTGAATTGATAAGAGTCCAGTAAGAAAATCCAACTATTTTTGGATGAAAGTTCATTCTTCTTGGTTGAAAAGTCTACTAATAAAATTTTCGTTAAGAATTTATCCCTTTTTATTCAAAAATTTCATTATTTGGTTCAAAATTGAATTATTTTGTTGAAAATTCAACAATTTTCTTCAAAAGTCATACTTGCCAGTTAGAAAATTCAACTGTTTTGTTGAAAATTCGTCTTTTAGGTTCGATTTAAAAAATGTGATTGAAATTTCGTTTCTTTCTTGACTAACATATATTTTTTTCATTCAAAAAATCTCTTTCCGTATAAATTTAATCTTGTTTGGTTAAAAGTGCAACTGCCTGGGAAAAGATTATTCGGTTTTGTTTAAAAATGAACTTTTTTGTTGAAAATTCACATTTTTTGGGTAAAAATTCAACTGTTTCGTATGAAATTCGTATTTTTCGCTCGAAAATTAAACAATTTGGTAGAAAAATTAACTATCTGGTTGAAAATTGATGTACTTTGTTAAAAATTGATCTTCTTTGGTAGAAAATAAATTTTTTGGTTAAAAATGCAACTGTTTGGTTGAAAATAAATCTGTTTTGGTTGAGAATTCAAGAATTTTGATGAAAATTCCTCTTCGTTGATTAAATCTAATGGTTTTTTAGTTTAAATTAAAATCTCTTTTGTTGAAATATCTACTATTACATTTGTCGTTGAAATTTTGTTGAAAGTTGAACTACTTTCTTAAAAGTTTATTTTTTTCGTTGAAGATTCCTAGATTTAGTAGAAAATTCGTTTATTTCGTTGTTAAAAAGTATTTTTTTTTTTTAAACTGAAAATTCAATTGTTTTGTTGAAAATTCAACAGATTGGTTGTTAATTAAGTTTTTTTTGAAAACTCGTATTCTCGGCTTGAAAATTCAAATTTTTTCCAATAAAAAATTCGCCTTTTCGGCTTGAAAATTCAACAATTTGGTATGAAATTTAACTATTTGGTACAAAATGGAACTATTTGGTAGAAAATTCATTTTTTTAAATTGGAAATTAATTCTCCTCAATGAAAGTTCAACTACAGAATTTTTGATTAAAAATTGATATTTTCTAGTTTAAAAATTCAACTATTTATTACAAATTTTTTAGAAACGAACAAAATATAAACTAAAAATCAATGAAATAAAATTTGGACTAACATCACATCCACTGTACAAAACATATAGTTGAAAATGTATTGAATTTGTTAAATATTCTTCTTTTTTGGTAGAAAATTCGGTTAATTTGTTGAAAATTCATGTCTTTTGTTGAAAATTTGTATTTCCAAGTTGAAAATGCAACGGTTTTGTAGAGAATTCGTCTCTTTGGCTTGAAAATTCACCAGTCTTATAGAAAATTCGTTTTCTCTTTATTAAAAATTCAACTAAAAATGTACTTCGTTAATAATTCATCTTTTTTGTAGAAAATCAATTTTTTTCTTTGTTAAAAATACAACTGTATGATTGAAAATTAATCTGTTTTAGTTGAGGATTCAAGTATTCTGTTGAAAAATCGTATTTTTGATTATAATCAACTTTTTTTAACTTTAAAATAAAAATCTTTTTTGTTTAAATATAAAATATTATTTTTTTTAGTGAAAATTAGTATCTTAAGGTAGGAAAATTTACGTCATTTGTTAAGAATACATCTTTTTGTTTGAAAATTCAGCTGTTTTGTTAAAACTAGTAGTCGTGCGCGCGCCAAGGCGCGCGCCTACTAATTTTTGTTATGAAAAAGAATAAACCAAATACTTATTTTTTCTATGTTATTTATATTTAATTAATGTTACAAAATATTCGTAAAAAATAATTAGAAGGCACTACAGGATGATGTTGAAGCTAAAGGAGTAATGGATTTCTCATAATTTATTTGTAGGTAAATTCTGTCACCGTTATCATCTTGAAAAAATTGTGAATATAATTATAATTCAATTTATTATAATCGGCTCTTAAATTTGTTTAACACTTAACTTATTTATAAATTATATTGGCGTAATACACTTTTTATTTTATAAATTAAAAGAAATGTTATTTATAAAATAAATTGGGAATTATTCGTTTTAACATGTATATGAGCATATAAATTTCAAAATGATAAATACTGCGAATAATATTAATTTTCATTATTATATAAGCTTTACAAAGTTTAAAAAAATGAATGATACATAGAATAGTGGCAGTAATTACCAATCTTTCAGTTTTCAAGAAATATGATAACAAATTTTTAAATTGTCTATTTGCTCCGCAATTATTGCTGTTTATACTCTATAGTAATCCATTCGCCACTAATATTTTATTATGCATTGAGAGATGTGGTGAATTTTTTTCATGAAAAATTAATTTTTTAATTTTTATCATAAATGATGCACGTTATTACGAAAAAGTAAAATGTATTTTAGTATAACTTTTTTATACATGAACATTTTTGTGTGAACATTTTTATCGTATCTGTTGTTTACGTCAAAATGATTAAATTCTTTCATTATAAGAAGAAAATTATCCTGTTGATAGAACTTTCCAGGCCTTTATAAACGTTACAGTATCTTTCTTATTAAAAACTAAATTAAACAAAAACTTTTCAAACAATATATTTTTTTCCCTTCTGCGAAAATCTGTCAATTTTTTATTCTTCAAAAAATCGATAGTGGTTGATAAATTCGTGTTTTTAATTGGAAAATAGTGTCTTTAGTGTCTTTTTTTTCAAAATAGTAGCAAAACAGCGTCATCGCTTGAAAAAAGTGTCAAATAGTGTCAATAGTGTGTTTTGAGCCCGAGGCCTGAATTTGTAGTTTATTATTCTAAGGGCGGCTACAGCCTAATTTATTTAAGAATAGTGACCTATTCAAACCGAAAAAAGCAGAGAAATTGCCCTACAAAAAACGTCGGATTGAAAATTATTCGAAAGTATTGTATTTTGAATGCGAAGTTGTCTAAAAGCAGATGTCCGGAGGATATCTCGGGAGTGCGCAGCAATAATTTTTAATTCGACGTTTTTTGCAGCAAGACTCATTTCTATCCCAAAAAGTGACTTAAAGTAAATATGTGCATCAATAGTGTGACTGATGTTCTTTTGGATTTGAAAGCATTTCGAAAAATTCAATTCATAAAACTTCAAAGAATTAAAGTTAAAATTTAAAACATGGAAATAAATTAGAAAAAATTTAAAACTCCAAAAAATGTAATTGATTTTAGTAATTTTAAAATGATTTTGGAAAAATACAAGGGAATTCAAAAGAATTTTATTGAATGTTGAAGAATTCAAAATGAGGTTAAAACACTTCAAGACGAATTAAACACAAACTGAAAAAAATATCCATTGAACAGAATAGAATTATTGATTTAATTCAAAAGAATTCAGGTAAATCAACAAAATTCGAAAGACATAATAAAATAATTCTGAATGAATGAGTAACAATTCAGGGTGAATTCAAATTAATTGCAAAACATATTTGAAAATCTCTACAAATCTGTGAAAACCTAAAAAACCCCTCACTTCTTGTTAATGAATTTCTTAAAGTACAGTGAAATATTATAAAATCCCGTGAAATTATATGACATTTTAAAGTATTTTCTTGAATCCTGGAAAATTTTTGAAAATACCTTGGGAGCTTTTAAAATCCATTAAAATCATTGAAATCTTCGGAAATCGCATAAAATTCATTTAAATATTCTAAAATATATTGAAACCTCGCAAGTCCTATGAAATAGTTTAATATATTCCAAAGTTGTAAACAAATTCTTTAAACTCTCAGAAAAATTTGTTCATTCCTCTTAAAGTCATTCAAAGCCTTTAAAATTCCATAAAAAATTAATAATATCTTGAAAGTGCATTAAAGTCTTTAAAAATAGTTTATAATATTTTAAATCATTTCAAATCCTATCAGGTTACCGAAATAAATTCAAAATTGCTTGAAATCTTTTGATATACCCTAAAACCTGGCATAGGTCCTATTAAATCGATCTATATTTTCGAAATTTTAGAAAACTCTTCGATACAATAGCCCATGCAAATTTTGTCAAATCTCTTGAAAATGCTTTAGAATCTTTTTAAATACTCTAAAATATTTCAAATCCTCTGAAACCAATTAAACATTCCTTAGAATCTTTTGAAATACTGTTAAAGTTATCAAATCCTTTCAAACCTTTGGAAATCAATTGAAACATTTTAAAGCTCTTGAAAATGCTTTAGATCTTCTAAAATACCATAAAATAATTCAAATCCTATGAGTAACATTAAATTACTAAAATCAATTCAAAAATTCATAGGATCTTTCGAAATACCCTAAGATATTTAAAATCCTTCACAATATTTTAGACCTCCTTGAAATTTTTTTAACTCTTCAAAATCCCTTGCAATTTTCAAAAGCACCATAAATTATTTCCAATCCTTTGAAACTCTTTCAAATTATTGAAATCCTTTAAATCTTTAAAAATCACTTGAAACTTTTTAAAGCTTACGAAAATGTCTTGACATCTTTTAAAATACTCTTAAAGTTCTTAAATCCTTTACCATTTTTTGAAATTCCTCAAAATTATTGAAATCTCTTGGAAATGCTTTGGAGACTGTTAAAATATCCTAAAATATTTCAACCCCTTTAAAATCTGTTGGCATTCATTGAAATTATTGACATCTCTTTCAAATGCTTTGGATTCTTTTCAAATGCCCTGAAATATTCCCAGTCTTTTTTTTCAAATTCCATCAAATTATCAAAATAAAAAAAAAATTCCTTGGAATCTTTTAAATTATTCCAGAATATTGCAAATCCTCTGAAATCAATTAAAGTACTGAAATCAAATGAAAAATCCTTGGAATCTTCAAGAAACCTCTAAAAGTTTCCAAATCCTCTACATATTTTTGAAATTCCTTCAAATTGTTGAAATATCTTGGAAATACCTTGGATTCTTTTCAAATACCCTAAAATATTCCTAATCTTCCAAAATTCCTTTAAAAATCCTTTCGAATCAATTAAATTACTAAAATCGGTTGAAAATTCCTTGAAATCTGTTAAAATATCCTAAAATATTTCAAACCCTTTAAAATCTGTTGGCATTCATTGAAATTATTGACATCTCTTTCAAATGCTTTGGATTCTTTTCAAATGCCCTAAAATATTCCCAGT
>CAKNYM010048467.1:119563-137067 GCA_932195095.1 Andricus curvator
AATTAAATTACTAAAATCGGTTGAAAATTCCTTGAAATCTGTTAAAAGATCCTAAAATATTTCAAACCCTTTAAAATCTGTTGGCATTCATTAAAATTATTGACATTTCTTTCAAATGTTTTGGATTCTTTTCAAATGCCCTAAAATATTCCCAGTCTTTTTTTTAAATTCCTTCAAATTATCAAAATAAATAAAAAATTATTCGGAATCTACTGAAATTCTTAGAAATATTTTCCCACAATATATCAATTTTAAATCTTTTAGAATCAATTGAAATTTTTTAAATCCTCTGAAATCCTATTAAGTTAGTGAAATCAATTAAAAATTCTTTAAACTATTTTATAATAAGTCAAAATATTCCAAATTCTTTGAAATCTTTTGAAATTCCTTGCAATTGTTTGAAGATCTTGAAAATTCCTTTTGGATAAAAAAAATACCTTATAGTCTTTGAACTTCTTTAAAATCCCTTCAAATTATCAAAATCAATTTCTTAAAGTATCGGTGTTTTTTTTTAATAGCAGTGCTCATTGAGAGCTTAAAAATTCTTAATTTGAACATCTTCTTAAATTATAAAATTTTTGATCTGTAAACATACACAGATCTCTGACATACTTCTATTCAAACCGAAAAAAAATAATTATTCGAATGTGTAAGGAAATGGAGATTTCAATCCTATAGGGAAAGTAGAACTGAAACGTACACGAGTTTCACAAATGATATTTAATATGATAAATATAATTAAATCATGATAGAAATCACAGTTACAGAGCGTAAAAATGATTAATTTGAAAATTTCTTGTTTGCGTAATCAGTTTAAAAACAGACTACCATCACAATTGAGGTTATGGTTCATTACTCCTTTTACAGACTTTACCGTGCAACGGTTGGCAACACTGAGCCGCGCATTACCAAATACGAAAAAACACGTGACGTATTATTATCGAACTCGAACTAAAAGTGATCCCGAAAAGACCACCTTGACATGCGCATGCTTCGATAGAATGGCGCTTATTGGTTCTAGTTCGCGTCCTCATTGGGAATTCGAATACAGGCGCGTACTACAGCCAATCAACTATGTTACAATTCAAACATGCGCAGATAAAGGCGACTCAGTTAGCATCAGTGATTTCAAATGCAGCACCACACACAGACACACACTACTGTTGAATATGAGCGGCCTACAGCAAGCAAACGTTACCACCGTGTTACTCTCGAAAATCGTCAGAATCGAAAACGACAATATCGTTTAGAGATTTTATATTAAGGATTATCTTTTTGGCTTGAAAATTCAAAATTTTGGACGGTCCCTAATCAGTCATTGATACAATTTGTAGCAAATTAGTGAAGAAGTTCAAAAATATTTTTTAAGGAAAAGTAAAGAAATAGTGGCATTAGCGGGAAATTGTGAGAAAATAGTGTATTTACTGTATTTTTTTCGAAATAGTAGGGAAATAGTGTAATCGCTCACAAAAAATGTGAAATAGTGTCAACAGTGTGGAGATTCCGAGGCCTGGAGACGATGAAAATCACATTGTAACATTTCATGATTGATGTAAAATTGCCCGATTGCCGGAAGTACGTGACCTTGGGATTCTTTTTTACATTCCAAGTACAATGACCAGCCACATGAATCTTCTAAATTTAGCACGCACATGAGCCCACGATTGCCCTAGATCCTAGATGTCGGCAAATATCCATAATAGAAATCTTCAAGTAGAAAGGAGCCTCTCCATCTACTGACACGTTCCCACTTGATTTTGTAGATAAATCTGTACTGGAAACGTTCAATCGTTCATCTCATATAAGGCGAATGTCATTCGCTCCCAACAAAGTAAGCAGCTCCCGTTTATTTTACATTGTTGAAAATACACTGCAGTGCACATAAAGTAACGATTTATTTTTATTTTTTGTCATTTTTTTGTGCGCGGAAGCAAAGGCGTTTCCTGCGAGATACGCTCGGGACAGATAGAGTCTATAGAACGCGTAGAAGAGAGAAAGAAGGTGGAATGAAGGTAGAACGCACACGGCGCGGCGACGGCGAAAACGCGCGAGCGTACACGCAAGGGTGTTTAAGTGTGCATCCTCCTGTCCCTCGCGCGTTTCAGCGAGACCAGATACCAGATTTCACCTGTGCTGCTGTCTTCCCTGTCTCGGGGCTGCTTACCTGTTCGCTTGGAGCCAGGCCGTGAGTCCGCGCCTCCACCTCTGCCAGGGGCGGACTGACCCCGGTGGCATCCCGGCATCCCGTCATCCGCAATCACTGGAGCCAAGTGAGCCAGCCTTTGTGAAAACAGTGCATACCTGTTCTTAACTTCTTAGGTCTTACCACGTTTCTCATTACTCATTTTCAAATCACGTACTGGATTTTAACTACGGTTTAAAGGGAGGCTGAGAGTTACTGCTCCTGGAAAAGGGAGATTCCAAATGTCAAATTTAGTGAAACCTCAGGTTAAAATCGAGGGGTTTATTCCCCGACTGTTAAACGAAGACTAACTTTCTACATTTCAAAGATTCCACAGGATTTTAAAGTATTAAAAAGATTTCGACAGAATTACAGAAATTTTGTGATTTAAACTTTTGATAGGGATAAAAGGGCTTATAGAGTTATTAAGGGTTATTAAAAGTTTTCGAGTTATTTCAAAGGGTTTTATGGAATTTCAAGAGATTTAACGAGATTTCAAAATACTACGGAACTTTGAAAGATAATAAGTGATTTAAAAAATTTTTAATTATGGATTTACGATATTCAAATAAATAAAGAACAAAAACGTTGCAAATGATTTAAACTATTTGAAGAAAATATAATGAATTTTAAGATATCTCATGGGATATTCAATGTTTACAAGGGATTTCAAAAATTTCAAAAAATTTCACTAGAATTCAACTCTCTAAATCCGAATTAGAAGAAATAATAATGCAAGAAGTAGCATTGTGCCTGACTGCTAAATTAGTAATTTTATATACTTTCTGCTGGTTTTTGAGTTTTTATTAAGAACGTTTAATGTTTTCTCAATTTATATTTTAAGATTATACTGTTATATTATTAATAATTATGTAAGAACAATATAATATTCAAACGGTACGAGTATTTTCTATTTCCAAAACAAACACAGCTCTTAACATTCTTCAATTCAACACATTTTTTAAAATTCTGAAATATTCAATAATTTATTTTTTGTCCGACCCCCCTTGAAAACGCGCCATTGCATGCACGTGAGGCAGGCGTAATGTGGCCGCTTCCAGCCCAGTGACGTTCGCTCATGCGCAATCCGCCGCCGGGCCAACATTAAACTTTACGCCCACTACATAACACTTTACGCCCGCTAAATAATACTTTACGCCCGCTACATAAAACTTTACGCCCGCTAAACATAATTCTCTTTATCTTTAAAAAAATTGTATTGCTGCACCCCACAATCTTCCTTCTGCAAAGTACGCTATTTCTTTCTTTCACTTATAATTTAAAATTGTCAAGTACACCAAAACTCTTCTAACATATCTTAACATGCTTGTTTTCACGAAGGGTAGGACAAAAAGTATTGTGTGTATCAAGAGCGTACGGCTATTTTGCCTCGTGCGACTGCCGACCTCGCTTCGCTCGGGCGGCAAGTTTGCACTCGTCAAAACAGCCTTCTTTACGCCCTCGATACACAATATACTATTTTACGGGGATTTATTTACAAATCCTTTATCTTGCGAACGAATGAAGATAGGAAGCCATTTAATGGGTCAAAATATGCAGTTTTGTGATGTGAGTGCAGTGCATTAATTAAATTTATGATAAAATCATTGTAACGCAAGAAATATTATTTTGAATATTTCTTAGTTTAATCAGTGTTGGCACGTGGGCAGCACATCGGCACAAGTGGTAGAAAAAAGTACACTTTCGATGACAATAGTAATTCTGTTGTCACATCTATTCATGGGAGTCGCCTTGCTTCTGGACTTACTATGGTCATCGAAAGGGTATTTTTTTCCACCATTTGTTTCGCTGTGCTGCCCACGTGTCAACACTGATTAAAGTAAGAAATATTCAAACTAATATTTGTTGATTTTTTTGAGCGAGTTGCAATAAAAAAATAAGGGGCCTCGACTTTTGGCCGAGACTTTAGTAGGTACAGTATTCTGATGATTAAACAAAATTCTAAACAGTTAGATATAAATGAAGAGATATAAGTAAAAGCATGTAAGTAATGCAAAAAAATATATTTCAGGAAAGCAGAACAGCGTTCTTAAAAATTAAAATAATTCATTTTGATGAAATCGTTAATATAAAATAAAATTAGATTATCCTCATAACAACTTTAATAATTTAAAAAAAGTAAAAAACGATTGTTTTCTCTTAAAACTTAGATGTATTTAAAAAAAAAAACACATTTTCGGTGCCTATAGTGTGCAGAAATTTGCAAATGTATTGCAGAATCACCGGACTCGACTTCATTTATTCTAAGGAATATTTATGTGCCTTTTCTTGTGCACAAATTCAAGCTAATGTAAAAATGTTGAAAATCTACAACTCCAGGTAGCTGACTAGATGGTTATATGCAATTTGATGTACATTTCGTACAATTTTCATATTTCTTGTATTTTCCCAAGTATTTAATAATTTATTATTTGAGTTCACTAAAATTCTTTTTATTGTAAAATCAGTTTTTGAATTTATTTAAAACTGCCGTTTGAAATAGTTTCTAGCAATATATTTATCAATTCATTTGGTATTAGCATTACAAATTCCTGGAGTACATAGCAGTTGCTAGTTCATTTAGTCGGTTATTCTTATACATTGGAATAGTAGATTTTTACTAATTAGCAGTAAACGAATCGGCGTCATTTAAATAAGTAGAAAACTACTACTTCATATTCAGAGAAAAGGGATTTCAAGATATTCCAAATATTTTTAAAAGAATTTCAGACATTCTTTTACAATATTTTTCTTATGAAAAAGCAGTTTAGATTTATTTTAAATATACATTTTCTAATTTTCTTATTAACTGCTTCTTATCAATTCAAAATTTTGCATTTGCTATATAACAATGCATTTCTCATAGTTAGTTATTCCTTTGGAAGAATATCAGTTCAATGCATAAGTAGATCAATAATAGTTGCTGTAAATTAATTTTTTATCTAATTTTATAGTTATTGAATCATTTGAGTATTTCAACGACTTTCAAAATGTTTCGAGGAATATGAAAGGATTTTAAAGGATTTCAAAGAATTCCACAAATGTTCAAAAGACTTCAAGGATTTTTAATGATTTCCAATGATTTCAAGAAATTTCCAGCTATTTCAACTACTTTCGAGAGATTTTAAATAACATTTAGTATACAAAAAATACAAAGTAATTAAATCACTTTCAAGTGATTTAAAATTTTTTTTTTGAATTTCAAAATATTGAAGATGACGTGAAGGTTTTTCCACAATTTCACATAATTTCATGAAAATACATAATAACAATATAAAAAATATTTCAGATGATTTCAAATGTTAACCAATATTCAAAATATTTCAAGTTTCTCAAAGAATTTAATAGGCTTGAACAGAATTTGGAAAGAATGCCAAATAATATATTCAAAGTTTTTTAAGTAATTTCCAATGATTTAAAGTGGGGGAGTGAAAAAAGCTCACAACTTCGAGTCGAGTCGAGTAATCGAATACTTCCGAAAACTCGAACGGTTTTGAGCTACCAAAATTGTCAAAACTTTCATGTTTTTATACGTTGGTTTTCAGATTTCTGAACACAAATTTGGGGTATAAATGCAAAAAATCGACATTTTGAATCCAAAATATTTTGAGCACTTGAAACTTTAGAGCTTTTCGAAAGCTTTTGCTCGACTCGAGCTCAACTCGATTTGTCTCGAAACCTAAGAAACTCGACAACTCGTTCGAACTTAGAGTTCAGAGTTTTTTTGTACATCTCTAGTTTAAAAGAAATTTCAATAAATTTCGCCGGATTTCGTAATAATTTGAAAGATTTCAACTTTCAAGTTGTTTCGAATAATTTTAAGTTATTTCAAGGGATGCGAAATTTGAAAAGATTAGAATATAATTTAAATAATTTCAACAGATTTCGAGAGATTCCAAACGATTTCTAA
Organism: Andricus curvator; assembly: GCA_932195095.1. Lineage (NCBI taxonomy): Eukaryota > Metazoa > Arthropoda > Insecta > Hymenoptera > Cynipidae > Andricus > Andricus curvator. Next base: position 125,656 of record CAKNYM010048467.1, read on the forward strand.
ACATTTTAAGAGAGTACACAAACAGTCAAATCGTTGCAAGTATTTTATGAGACTTGAAGGGATTCAAGAAAGTGAGATAGAAGATAAAAACCTGGGCTCCAACGTAATAAAAGGTTTAAGTACTTTATGCTAATGACCAATAGCAACAATGTAACATGAAATTTAAATCACACGTCTTGTTAGAGGAGTAAGTTTATTGTCTCATTATAACTATAAATCAAACTTTTTAAGTTACCTTGATGCAACGAGCTACTGACGTCGTCAAATTCTTCACCTAAATGTCGTATAACTGGAAGCTAAGAAAAGACTCAAAACTAAAAAATAAATATATTATAAAGCAAGGTAACAAAATTATCTAAAATATGCATTGTATAGGCTCTAACAATAAGAATCAGTCTTGAATCATTGCGTGTTTTAAATTCATAAATGCATATTGCAACAAAATGTTGCTAGCAACTATCCATAAACATATTTTTTTTATTAGTTCATCAATAAATTGCAATCTCGCCTCAACGCAAGAAACATGCTAAATATTGATAGTTATAGTTATAAAGACATTCATATATTAAAGTATAGATTTTCTCATTAGTTGCTTATTTTCATCAGTTTGAAGTGATTTCAAGGAAAACCTTTTGAAATCATTCAAAATCTTTTGAATTATCATGTATGTTTTAAGACTATATTTAGTTTTCCCGAAAAATTTATAGAGCTGGAAAAGAGAATGGACTACTCGTCCAGAAATTTCGGGACAACGAGACAAACTTGTGAAAAATATTTCACTACTTATCCCGAATTTCGGGACGACAAGATACTTCGTTTTTTGAAATCCCTTGAAATGATGTACAAACCCTTAAAACCTTTTAAGTTATATTTTGTTCTTTTTGGATACATAAAAATCTTATAATATTCCTCAAAATTATTTGAAATGACAGTAAACCTTTTCAATTAGTGTGGGTTCTGTTGAAATCCTTTGAGATCCTTTGGGATGATTTAAAATCATTGAGAACCACATGCAATCTTCATATATTGTACTCTTTTTAAATTTGGTGAAATCCCTTGAATCTATATCTGAAATAACATACATGAAACCTTGTGAATTATTGTGTGTTCTTGAAATGCAGTGGAACGTTTCAAATCACCTAAAATATTTCAAATTATGTTGTATTTTTTTGAAATACTGTGAAATCCTTATTATGAATCCCCTAAAATAATATAAAATTCAAATAAAAATGAAAGAAACAAATTTGGCTGGAACAATTTCTAAATTACCAGTCCTCATTAACGAAGACTTTAAATTAACATATTCTCTCTAATTGTATATGCCTACACTCTTCAATTAACATACAAGAGATTATTCTATCAGAACGAGAACATTCAATTAAAAGAAAATATATAAAAAATTCTTCAACTATCGGAATCTAACTGTAATGTATATTTGACCGCACGCGTTGCCTGAGAAAATTAAAAAGGTTCAAAACGTTGGGTTGAAGATGGCCGATTAATCAGGAGCAATGTGAAGTAAAAATATAAGAAAGCTGATGTTATCAGAATTGCTTTTTACATTTCGATTGTAGATCATTAAACTTAATTGCTGCGTTGTGTGCGCGCACACAGGTGCCCCCCACAACGCTTGACGTTTTCACTGAGAATTCGCACACACATACACATGCATTTTAGGTTCGACGACCACAAGCACGCGAGTCCCTTCTTCTTATCTGAACTTTTTTTAACATTAATTAACTCGGCTGAGGCTTATCGCACGGGCTTCACTGACCCAGCGCAGCGTTAAAGTGAGTCCAACGCACACACGCAAAATTCGCACCCATTTAAAAAATCACACATATACACATTAGGTAGGGATTACGGGGTTCCTCTTCTTCTTTTTTAAAAACTTTTTCTTAACGAAAGCCATATGCATCGTACCGGACCATAACCTGTTTATGCATACATGTGTGACGTCAGATGACTCGCCAGTACTGAAAATTGAACGATCAACCCTGATTGTCATTGATATAGTCTTCGGATTCTTGCCCAGGACACTAATTAATGGCTCTTCCTGCGTGGTAAAATTTTTTCGTAGAAGGTAAATCTCCAAAGGGAAGAAGAAGCAGGAAACATCTATGATTTCCCTGTCTGCAGAGTGCCGTCGTTAATTAAGATCGTTAATGAGGCTAATAAATTAAGACCTCGAAGAAGGTCGTACCATCGATTAAAGTTTCCTGGGCTTGAGTTGAGATCTTGAGTTTGTATAATTGTATATATGGGGTTTACTGGGCAAGTGTGCATATGCAATTCTGCAAATCTGCACTACCGTTTTATGCGAGATAAAGATATCATGATGGGCAGAGCAGAGAAAGGAAGGGAAGAAAAGAGAACTGAGGTAGGCAAATAAAAGTTTTTAACGGATACTGCCACGGGCGAAGTTGCCCAGGTGTCAAAAGGACACACCTCGTGAGGTATTCTCAAATAACGGGTACAGTGGATGGTCCAGGAGACAAAATTGCGAAAGTCTGCTGCTGATGGCGAACCGGACTTCAGAGAATGTGGAGTTTTTGTTTTTTATTGTTTTAATGCGATAAGACGTTTTACGTAGAGTTATAAGGTATAATAAGTTATATGTTTCAACTTTTAAGTTGTAAGTTGTATGTTGTAAATTATTGTAAGTAGTTTGAGTTTAGAATCTTTTTGCATGGCAAATTATTCAGAGGGTGTTCACTACCAGTTTATTATACATTAGTCATGCGTACTTATATATAAGAAAGATAAAGTCGATAATATTTAGCATTTGATATTATTAATTGTGTTTTTTAAGAGCCAGAGCAATATTTTAAGTCTGAATATTTTCATTAGAGAGTCATTTTATCAAAAGTTTTAGAATATATTGCTAATTGCAAAATGATGTTATGGATAAAATTGACGAAAGGAGTATACATTCGGCTTATTTATCTGAAAAACTTTAAGCTACTGTCATCACTTGCACCACTTTGGTTTCTAATGGCCTCGTTTAATTTATTTTGTTAAAATAACAAGAAGGTATCGGAGTGATTTATTGATTTCGGTAGCAACATTATTTTAAAATAGAAGTTTGTATTTTACACTAGAATTGAGAAGTAAGCAAATTTGCTTACTTCTCAATTATAAAACTATAAACCTATAAAATTATAAACCTATTCGAGATGATTCTTGAATAATTAGACAAATGCTGTATCTCAAAGACACCAGAGGTAGAAGAAAAATTCAAAGAGTATCATATAGAGGAAACCATCTAACTGTTTATCCAATTAATTAAAGTATTTTGAAGGTTACACAATTTTTAGAACGAAATTTTAATGGGATATAATTTTTGTTTGTGAACCAATGGTCAATAATCATTTTCCTGGAGTCCTAAAAAAGCTAAGACCATTCGTAACTCATTTTTCTAGAAAATGGATTTATCATGTTTTGTTCGCTTACTCCTCAATTAGGATGAAAACTTATTCCATTTTCCTGTATAATATATATATGCTATTAAATCATATATATTCATTATATATACCATTAAACCATTTCCCTTTCAGGGTAGGCGTGACACTACCCGATTCGGGTAGTGTTTCTAGGTTTTTCTTGTAGTTATAAATAACTACAAGTGTGGGCTCACCACACCCACGATGTGCCAACAGCACTCATGTCAGTATTCTTGAATGGTCACCCATCCAAGTACGAACCGCGTCCAACGCTGCTTAACTTCAGTGATCTGACGAGAACTGAGTTTTTCAGCGTGGTATGGCCGTTGGCATTATAATTTATAATAATCCAATATAAGCATTTTGTGGCCTCTTGCTCTTGCAATTACATAATGTGGGCTAATGTAGCGTTATGAACTTAACGTTTAGTACTCCATAAAAATTAAGAATAATGGATATTGAGACTGAAAGAGATTTTACCCAGGCGTTGAATTTTCGAGGTGAACTAGCCGTCTTTTATGATATGATAATAAAAATAATTAAATATTGCTTTTCATTAATTTTTAAAATCTATGAAAATGACACTGGCCCCCAGTAGAACCGCGGTAAATCACACCTATGGACGTACACACATATATATGTAAAATGGTATAATATTAAATAACTAGAGGATTTATTTACATTGACAATTTTTCTCTGGTCTACCCGACTAACTATACTAATGAAAGTTGAATGCGACGAATATTTTAATAAAAAAATTCAAACCATTATTTATGCTCATGCTAAAAAAGTTTTTTTTGTGTTCGAAATAATATAAATTGTCTAAAAGAACGTGCTAAATGCTGCTTAACATGTTTTTATTCTTCATGGTTGTCTGGTATCCATAAATATTTGAGGATGAAAATTAAAGTCATACCTAAAGTTATATGCAAAATTTTGTTTAAAAATTTGTTTTCTCTGGATTTTTCATTGACTATTTCAGGCCGTTTTTGAAAATAGTCGACTTTTGCGTTTGAATCACAAAATTATACAAAAATGTATGATAACAATAGTTGAGGTCTGCTATCCGATTTTTGTGTTTAGAATGAAAAACTTGCCTAAAAGGTATGGTGAACGCTGCTAAACTTTTTGTTAAGCAATATTCACATTCAAACAAAAACAATAGTTTTTTTAGTGAATGTTAATGTAAATTGAAACACGATGAGTTTAAAAAGGCCTAAGAGGACATAGTACTCGCTGCTTTACATGTTTTTTCATTAAATTTTCTTTTTGACATCTCGCAAACACTTTAAAGTAAAAGGGGAGATCCAACTGACATCTTTTGAAGAAAGACAGTTTTTTATTAATCAAAATTAAAACAATATCAAAACTAAAATTAAATCTTTTTGAACTGTATAATAAGAAAAGCTCTTGTTATTAAGAGACTGTGCATTTCACTAAATTGTGACAGGGTTTATTGTTTCTCTATGAAGAATAATTTCATTCATGGACAGTTAAACGATCGATACTAGAAAATCATGACAAATCAAAGAATCCTACGAACACAATGTTAAGCAACCTTTTCCTGTTCTTTTAGGCAAATTTCTTCATTTCCCAATGATTAAAAACGAAATTTCGCCTTTAAAAAAAACGTTATACTATTAGTCACAGTGTTCAAATAAGGTTGTATCTTGGAATATGCCAATTTTTTGTGGACTTGAAATTTGTCTAAATGACAGATGCCGCAATGTGACTTGCCGGTGGTTGCCATGATCTGGACTAGTGTTTATCAATAAAAATTAAAAGTATCGACGTTTTTCTGTGTTGATCCGCTGTCTTGTTTATGTTACGAAATATTTCAAAATTGATTTGAGGTAACTTTTTATAGTGTTGGGTGGGGCGAGATGGGCATAGTGGGTAAGATGAGCCACTCAATTTTCTCGTAGGTTATCATTTTTTCTGTAAGTGTATTTGTGCTAATATCAGAAAGAATGTTGTCAAACTTCTTTTAAACAAATTTTTACTGAATGTTGAATAAATTCGGGAAAATGAGGGTTGAAATTTTAAGACCTGTATTCTGTTATTTTGTGTTTTTTTAGAAAGGCCAAGAATCACTCCAAATCACACATTATACGTTTTTCCGGTGGTTATTTAGAAAGCTTATTCATTAAACTTCAAGTTTTCGACAGATTTTCATATAATTGTGAAACAGAAATAGGTGAAATTTTGATTTTACTTAAAATTATCATATGGGGCGGAATGAGCCACCACTTTCTATGCATTAACTTAACCTCTGTGTGTAGCATTTAGTAGGTTAGGATGGAATTTTTCATCGTATCAGCTTTTGCAATAAGTTAATCATGGTGCGTATGGTGCAAATAAATAAAGAAAGATTCTAGTCGACAAAAATGCTCAGAAAAAAGTTTGATAGCTGCACTTTTAGGTCTGTATTGGGAAATAATATGAGTTGTTGGTAACCAGAAAAGAAGCACTGTTTTCCGGTATTTTCTGAAATAAATTTGCTAGAAAACTCATAAAATGCTATAAAGATGAGAAAAACATTGTTGTGGCTGGCGAATAGGGCAAACAGATAAAAAAATTGCTTAAAACCCTAACATATTTGAAATACAGCTTGAGATGAGTTTATAGATGAGTATATAATAGTGTTTGGAAGTTATTTTACGGTAGAATTTAATTTTTTTTATATAATGTGCATGAGAAAGTTACAAAATTGTTGTATTTATTTCTGTAATATAATTATTGAAAGGTATGTAATAGACATACATCCTTTTTCTACTGACTATTTGTAGAGCTATTTAGGGTATAGAGGTCAGGATTAAGGATTGCATCATTTTAACGTGGAATACTTTAAATGTTCTATACAATTTTTGAAAGATATATGTAAGATATATTTTCGTTTCATAATATTATAATTTTATAATATGTACTCTTACTCATAAATAATAATATATAATAAGTTATTTCATTAAGTTTACTTTTATCTTGATAAAATTATGAATAAAAATGTAGAATATATATAACGACACATTTTAAGCAATAAATTGCAGATTTTAAATACTGACGTGAAAAGACAACCATCTCGCCCCATCCTACCCTAATGACTGGGATGAAGTATTTGTGATTGTTATAAGTCTAAATTGAACTAAAGACATTAGATCACATATTTTTGGAACCCGTTAAATTATAGTTCTGACTTCCCTAAAGTTAGGAATATTCCATTCTGTAGTCACTGTATATAAATATGAAGAACGACTTGCGATATAGACAAATGGATATAGCTTACAATTAATGAATGTGATTAATATATACCATTTCAATCTATTCTTCTTGATCTGGTATTGGAAAATGTTCTTGTTAGACCTTAGGACCTTAAATTGGGGCTTAAAAAAAGCTCATCAATCAATGCTATTGACAGAAGGTGTTTTGTATTTCTAACAAATAATTCATAGTAGAGGTCACTTGGCGAAATAGAATGATCGGCTGTTTCAGAAGCAGGAATTATCTCAGTGTGTACTTATAATACTAGACAATTTACATCTGACGCTAAAGCTGATAAACATATACTGATAAAAGCTGATGAACATATCCTGATAAAAGATGTAAACATAAAAAGTTGATTAGAATTAAGTACAAAATCAGTGCTTTCATTCAGTGATCAAATATTCAATCAGTGTAATCGAACTTGAAGAACATGATCTGATCAGATACTTAACTTCACCGATCAGACCACATTGTAGGGACTTGCAATCCACGCATGTTCTCAAGTGACGCATCATAAATCTCGTTTGCCCTTTGGGAGAGTTCTAGAAGATAAAAAACCTAAACTGTCATTCGTGCCTGTAAAGCGGCGTGGCATCCGCGACTGACCCTGAACCAGTCTCGACTGGCACGGACTCTAGCTTGGTGGCGATCGTTAGTTAAAATCCCATTAGTAGAAAACCCGGCATTTTGGAGGGCCATCGAGATGTCAACGTGGATGCCACCGCGTTGATATATTGGGAGTGAGCCGCTCGTGTTGGATCTTTTCTCTCTTCTCTCTTCCCTCTTTCGTCTTCTTTTTTAACTTAAACCAACTACCAGAAACGTCCCACGTCTCTAACCGTTTTGGGTGTATCTTCGTAGTCAACAGGTGTCTCCCTACCTGCCACGCAGTCGTATTTTCTACCAGAGACAACCTGCACTTACTGAAATACGTTTTGTAATCGCCACAAACAGATGTCTCACTATCTCAATTTTATTCCTGACAAAAGTTGTTTTAATTGACAAGATCATTATCACGGATTCTACACAGCCTGGAAAACTCGGAAAACATGAAAAGGGTATGGGATCTTTCTAAACGACTTGGAGAACATGGGGGAGGCATGCGATTAAAAAAATTCCTGGATAAGTGTTGAACAGCCTATTCCAGTGCCCAATATTCCTTCCAAAAAATTACGTGAAATTTTATAAACATGTGTTTTGTTGGGCCATTCCTTTCGCCACATATCCTGGGCCCATAACTTGTTTTTTAACTTACCGAAAAATTGGGATCTTGTTCAGTATCCTTGCTTTTCTCATTGAAATGAAAATCTCAATTGCAGAATGTATATTACTATTTACTTCCATTATTATTATTGTTAATTTATCAATAGTTTACAAATTAAGATATGTTGAAGGAATAAACATCATTTGTAAGTCATTAAAACAGAAAAATACTTTCTTTTCTGAATAGTATCCTTTTTGAATGAGATTTTTTCTGAGGTTATTCTGAATAGGGTTTAAGGAATAGGTATTCAATGGATTTTTTTGTGATTTCACGCTTCAGATTGGTTAAAATAGTTTCAATAGCCGGGAAAATGTCAGCACTTAAGAAACATGATACGGAGATAGACTCGTGTCATCCAGAAGCTGTCAATAGTTTTCACGGGAAAATCGACCAAACGTCTGCAAGGTTTAATTTCCTGAAAGGCGGATAATGATACCGTTCGAGACAAGGGCGTCCACCTAATTGACAGGTGACTACCTACAGCGGCTGGCATGCCCTTAAACTTAAACCTGTAAACTTGGAAACTTGGGCCCCCTAATAACTGTGGGAGAACCTTGTTCCCAAGAACATTCTCGATATCCTTGAACCCTTCATGCAATTTTAATATTTTTTTTTATCTTATCCCTAAAACTTGACCCTTCAATAAATTAAAATTAATACTATTAATCTATTATGATCATGAGAAACATATATTTGTCACCCTTTTATTAAGGACTTGAACGAAAGGCAATTAAATCTAGAATTAAATACATTCCTGTGTATGTATGATGATCGAAAAAATATTAATTAGAATGCTTTAAATACATATTTGAAATAGGTATTGAAAATTTTAAGTAAAATTGTTTGACTTTTACAAAAAATAAAAATACCATAAAAATGAAAATACCGGAGAATTTGTAAAGGTATGTTTTATGATCAATGTTGCTACAGAATTTTGATTTCAAAGTTCCATGCCTTTTTTAGTTTTTAAACATGAATTTTTTTTTTAAATTCCAGACCTCACATTCACAATCACATTCCAGAAAAATTTTAAGCTTTTATGGGAAGCAAAATATATGATTGAAAAGAATGAAGTGCCTAGGAAAACATTATTTTTGTTTAAAAAAAAGATGATTATATTTCATGTGATATTTTATTAAAAATGACTTTTCTTTTCACAGACTAAGAATTTTAAAGAGTAAAAGTATCATTGTAATTGGAGAATGCGAACCAATTCAGGTTCCCAGAGTTTCTTTACAAATTTGATCCCCAGAAAAAGTGAAATGTTAAACATTATGTTAGAATTTACATGTAACTATTTAACTATAATAATGTTAGGAATTTAATATAACCGGAAAAGGTTGTAGCTTGGTATTTTGAAATTCCTCCGAAATGATTTTAAAATGTTTGAAATTTTAGAAATTTTAATGAATGGGTGGAAAAATTACGGAAAAGCTTGAATTAAAAATATGGACACTAGGTCGTATCGAAAAAGAAATAAAGTTCTTCAGTCATAGAACTAATAGGGATGAAAACTCTCTTTTGAGAGGCAAAAATACTCAAATGAATTTTTACTGAAAAAGGAAACTTTCTGCTGTCTCCGCACCGTAGACATAGTCAAAAACCATTAAAAGTGACATCCTTTTTCTCACTTGAAGACTACACCATTTTTTTATGAGATCTAAGTTACCACAAAAAAATATTTCGGATGAAGTTAATTTATAACTGTATAGCAATAAAGTCATTGGAAATTTTTCACCCTGCCTAAACGACTTTGAAATATACAAAAAGTTGATTGGAAATGTATTTTCAATACATAGCAACTATAATATATGAAGAAGGTTGACATTAAAGTAATTTTTATTCACTTTTGATATATTTTTTTTCTTAATTTTATTTTATTTTCTATTATACATCAATTTGAGTTTCTATAGTGAGGATTTTATTTGAAAAAATGTTATTTAGCATCAGTGTCATTGAAATTTTTACAATAAATTGAATTCAAAAATCTTTTAATAGGTTTCTCACTATACAGGAAAAAAAAGAAACTTTTTTGCTAAAGGCAGATACTAAACATTTTTTGTGTGAAATTTAAAGCAATATTTCAGTTTTATGTATTTTTTTGTAATTCAAACCCAATAGAAACTATTTAATATCAAGCTTCTTCATTTACTATCGAGGATTACATAGAGATTGCATAAAGATTGCAAGACTGCATAGAGGTTGCGATAAATATTGCAGTAAAGGGTGTACACGAGATTGCATGGATAATTAACGACACGTACATTATTGTTGAAATATATTTGAAATACATTTCTGATAGCACATATCACACATTTCATGATCAAATAGTCGAGAAAATTGATATAACTCTAAGTGAATAGCGAAAAAGTCGACTTTTGGAGATTTTTGAAAATTTTAAGGTAGTAACTTAGATCTCATAAAAATTTTTGGATAAACTTCCGAAAAGCGCTTTGAAAAACAGAATATTTCCTTTTACATTGTGAAGAGAAATATTCAATGCAAGTAAGTGTGAAGGGAAAATGTTGAGTAACAGCTGGAGAGAGAGAGAGGTTTGACTCCCTCGGACATCTTTCCTCTCTCTCACTTACGCGCGCTCATTCTCTGCTCGTACGGTGGTACGAAGGGACTGTAAGGGCCGGTCCACAATGATAGTCGTAAACGTCGACGTTCGAACGTATGTACGCATTTGACGTCATACGCACGTTGTTGCCAATTATCCGAGCAGTTTCGCCGTTTCGCATTTTTCGTTTTCTCGCTGCGACCGTTGGTAACAACGTGCGTATGACGTCAAATACGCATATACGTTCGAACGTCGACGCTTACGACTCTCATTGTGGACCGGCCCTCAGTGGTGGGGGCAAGAAGGAACGAAGGAGAGAGCGTCGCCGGACTGAATTTGGGTCAGAGTTCGAGTACGGCCACGCCACTCAATTCTGACCGCGGGACTGTGTTCGAGTGCACCGATTTTGACGTGCTGATCACGAATATTATAGTGCAAATATCCGCAAATTTGATTTTCAAGGTCAAAAAACTATAAAAATTTAATGTTTTCCCGTTTATTTCAGTCAATAATGGAAATTCACAAAAAAGTTTTAAGCAAAAGTTGTAGATTTTTCAAAAATACATATTTTATGTTCAATATATTTTTACCCTACGACTGATAGTTTTCGAGAAAATAGACGATAAACATGAAAAATCACAGAAATACTGCAAAATGATATGAAAATCTCCTGGAACCTAGATTATTTCTGTGGCAAGTCATAGGGGTGCCTTTTCGCCCCCCATGACATGTTGGAAAGGGGGTCGTGTGTGACCTAAGTCATTTCTGTGACCAGTCACAGGGGTGTCTTCCCGCCCCCATGATACGTTGGAAAGGGGGTCGTGTGTGACCTAAGTTATTTCTGTGGCCAGTCATAGGGGTGCCTCCCCCCCATGAACCGT
>CAKNYM010048467.1:156651-179852 GCA_932195095.1 Andricus curvator
AATTGAACTGCAATATTATAAGTTTTAGGGAGAATTTAAGATGCATTTAGGAGTCTTTGAAAACGACGCGTCAATGCAGTAATAAATTTATAATATTCTTCATTGTCATATAAACATTTTTAGTTGAAAGTAAAAAAATAAGAAAGTAATTAAGACAAATGTGTACAGATTATTGTTATCTATTGACAACAATGAAATTATAATTCAACAAATAATTTCCTAATGATAAAAAATTTGGATTAAAATTAAATAGCAGTAATTTAGCATGTTTGTACTCTAACTAGTTTGAAACATATCAATTAAGGTACATGATTGTTTTTCTCCTGCTTAGAGCGGTTTGCAATTATGCCCGAGCACGAGGATCAAGTCGTTGCTCATAGCGAGCGTCGCTAAATCGAAAAATGGCCTCGGGGAGATTATTTCATTAGGGAGGAAAAAGCCCCGTGGTAATCATCCCGATAAGAAGTCCAGTCCCGTGTCTCGCAATTACGCGGAAAACGAGGGCGTGAGACGATCCTACAACTGAGCCGTTATAAAATTATGTATCATGTTCTTTGTCCCTCTGCAATTTTACGGTGCTTTTTACGGCGGCGTCGGTGCTCCTCGTAAATCGTGCGGCTCCTACGTAATATTCGTTGGAGAGGAGTACAAGCGAGAACGAGAGATTTAACACAGTGGGAGGGAGGGGGAGGCCCAAAGAGAGATGAAGTGAGTCCCATTTAGGATGAGAGCGAAGGGGAGAAAAAATGAAGGGAGGCAGACGAAAAATGTGAATATCAATTATCGGTCTTTTATGAGAACATTACGATACTTTCGTTTGGCTGTAATGAATTGGCCATTGCTCAGAGAGCATGGCTGCGAAATAAGATTTATAACCAGTCCTCCAATGGAAATGGACCATATTTTGGGTTTTGCATAATATGATAACAGGCGCGGATACAGAGAAGTGACCTAGAGAGGGCGGTATCGGAAAATTTTATACACATAAAGAGCTATCACTAATTAAACTGACCAATTGCAGGAAAATTAAAAAATGTAAACTGTCATACTTGAAAAAATGTTTAATTAAAATATTTAATACTTAACTACAAAATAAAAGCATTTAAAAGATTGGAACTCTTCTAAATTTAAAGTATTTTATATTTTAGGGGTAAGCGTGACTCACTCGGCGAGGAAGGGAGACATATGGGGGAGGGGGTATATATTTTCAGATTGACCTAGAATTCCCGTGTTATTTATTTAAATAGCACTGCTTTGATTCAGGTTGCTGATCAATCTCTCTAGCGATCACCCCAATTGGAGAGCCTCACAAAGTCATCATGTGAAGCTCTTCACTCGGGACCATGAGTATCCAAGGTCTCATGTTTCAGGCTTCATTCACTCCACTGTCACTCCTTTTATAAACTATTTGGCGCCACACTTTTCTGTCCTGGCATACTTCTCTAGCTTCCTTCACATCCATGCATTTTTTCATTCAAACTCTTGTGTTTCTATGGCTTTTCATGTCTCGTCGAATTAGGGTCTCATTTACACATTCTAACCATTATTTCCGCGGTCAGCCTCTGGGCACACTGCCATTTACTTTACCTTGATACACTTGTTTCGTTAGTCGTCCATCTTTCATGCTCTCAACATGCCCAAACCATCTCATAGAATAAAATAATTTTTGATTCAATTCATCAAACAATCTTATCCAATTTTTTTCCAACTTAGGGTTCTTTTTCCTTGCCTGAAAAAGCCAAATTTCTTTCCTTTAAATAACTAGAAGCTACAAAAATGGACATACACGGAAAAAATTTGTCCGTCAAGAAGTCACGAACTTGTAGCTAGGTCTCGGATACGAGATAAAAAAATGAAACATTACATCCTTATTTCTATGAAAAATATATGGATAAATTTCGAAGTTCCTTACGAACAGTTCCTGAAAATTTGAGACTGAAATATAAAGAGGAAAAATTGTATTCGTGCGATTTAATTAATATTTTTATATTAATTTATAAATTCGCAACTCAGAAGATTCGTACCCTCAAAGACTGCTGACTCGCCAGTTTCCAAACATAAACCAGGAGTGCGTAAACACGCTCAGCCATCGAGGCCAAACAAAATAGGTATTATAAAACTTCTAGCCACTCATCCGACGAGCTCGAAGCACACATACGAGCGTACACACTCACCGCGCGTTTGGGCGAGCGTGTGTGCGGGCCACGTAGAGGCGAACCTACTTTCCAGTTCCCAGATTTGTCGGGCAAGCTCGTTTTAGAATTTTCACATCGAGTTCGTCAATCTTTCGCAAAGTTCGCAGATTATTTACGATAATACATAAACATCCGATGAATTTTTCTCATATCCGAGACCTAGCTACTAGTTCGTGACTTTTTTACGGATAAATTATTTCCGTGTATTATTATTTATTCGTGAAAATTAGGGTTCAGAAGCAGGCTGGGACTTACCAACCGCCATGATAAAAGTTTGGCAGACCGGCCCTAAAAGCCGTTCTACCTATTTTTGTCGAAAGAGTTCAAAAAATTTGGAAAATTTCCCGTATAGAAAATTATCGGGGAACTATTCGAGGCCAGGATAGTCGGTCCTGACCGCTAATGTGGCGCTGTCAAGACGGTCTATTATGGAGCTGAGTAGAAGTGAAACGTTTTTGTTGTTGTGAAACAATAGTTTGGACAAGCTAATCTAGCGCTAGATACTCGGTCTTGTGAAAATCTAATTTAGTTCGTTGATATTAAAAATGATTTCAAAGACTGTCTAGATGGTGAGAGAAAAATTCTTTGTTTTTAAAGTAATTTTTTATTTTTTATACTTTTCAACACCCTGGCGCTTTTTGGAAATGTAAAACAAATATTAAAAGAGATATTTAGAAAATTTGTTGGTCCTGACGGGCAAGCCAGCACCCGATTAGGGCCCCAAAATACAGACTGGTTGATGAGTGAAAAAATTACTCTTTTTTTAATGGTAACTTTGTTATTTTTGGTACTTTTAAACACTCTGACTTTTTTGTAAATATGCAAAAAAATATTTTGGTTTGATACTTAGAAAATTTCTATGAAAATTGCAATGGATTTCATAGCATTTCAAAGGGTTTCAATTATTTTAAGGAATTTTTCAAAACTTTTGAACGTTTAAGGAAATTTAAGAGATTTTAAAGACTTTACGGCAGTGCAAGGGATTGCAAAATTTATGGGATTGCAAGGAATATCATAAACTTCATGAAGATTTCAAAAGATTTCATAGGATTTAAAAGGTTTTAGGGTATTTTTAATGACTTTAAGAGACTTCATAGAATTTTAAAGATTTCAAAGGATATATTTATAGGGGGATTTTAAGTGATTTTTAACGGATTTCAATAGACATGAAAAAATCCTAAACATTTTACAATATTTTTATAAACTGCAAAGAATTCCAAAAAATGAAGGGATTTCATAGGATTTTGAATATTTAAAGATAATTTCAAATATTTCGGTTAATATGCTGTTTTAAAGAATTTTCTTAAGTTTCGAAAAATTTGAAAAGATTTCATAAAATTTATAAGATTTTAGGATGTGGAAACAAGACTTCATAGGATTTCAGAGGATTTCCAAGATTTAGAAATATTTCAAAGGATTTTCAAGAGATTTTATCAGATTTTCGAAGATTTCAGTAATTTAAAGGGATTTTAAAGGCTCTCAATTAGGTATTTTAATACATTTCCCAGGATTTTAAAGGATTTCATAGGGTTTAACATATTACAACATATTTCAAGGAATATCATCAGATTTCATGTAATTTGACGTGACTTCAACGGATTTTATGATATTTTATGGATTTCAAAGAATTCATTAACAAGAATTGATGGATTTCAAAGGATTTCGAAAAAATTAGGAATTTTTAAGCTTTTGAAGGAGTTTTAAAGATTTTAGGGTAGTTTAAAAGATTCCCAGGATTTTCCAAGGGACAAAAAAAAATCTCAAGGTATTTTGAATGATTTTAGAGAATATAAAATATTTTGGGGTATTCTTAAGGATTTAAAGGAATTTTCAAGGAATCAAATAAATTTGAGAAATTATAAAAAATTGTATGCCGTTTTCAAGAATTTCCCAGCATTTCGGAAGATTTAAAAGAGGATAGAATATATATGTATTTAGGACATTTTAAAAGATTCCAAGAGATTTTTTTAACGATTTTTAATGATTTAATAAGATTTTCAAAGAATTCAATGATTTTAAGAGATTTTAAAAGCTTTTAAAAAAATTTTTTGTTTAAATTTTAATGACTACATTTTTTAAATTGATATTAAAGAGTCATAAATGTTGAAGATAATAGTATCTGTACAAAAACCTACCGAATCCTTGTTTTTACATAGTGAAATTTAAAAACTGACAATCTCCAAAACTGATTAAGTTCCAATTTAATGCCCAGGAAAATTTAATAATTCTAAAAAAGCATTAAGAACTGCACATTTGAAATTAGTTTTATCTGGTTAAAAAATCGAACTAAAGAAACTGAACATTACAAAATTAGTATTGTTCTTGATTGAGCATTTAAAAATCAAGAAACTTAGAAAAAAATATTTGCGATCCTGAACTTTTGAAGCTAAACAACTTTAGTTTCATGACCTAAAAAATTAAAATATTTCAGAGTGCATTCAAAACTATAATTTTGAATTCTGATTATAGAAATCTTAAAGACGATAAAAATTGTTAAGAGGTATCATATCATGTAGTATCAAATGACATTTAAAGTGATTAGATAGATTTTATTATTAAAAAATGAGATTTCTGTAAAAAAAAAACATTTACTCTTATTTTCGCCGGTCAAAATTGAAGAATTTTAAAAACTGGAAATCTTCAAAGTTTAATCATTCTACAAATGTTGAAAATTATATTATTTCTGATTGGAAGCTTTAAAAATAATGATTCCAGGCCTGATTGAACCATTAAAAATTCCAAATTTCGTTTAAATATAAGTATGTATTCTAAAATTAGAATCCTGAAACTAAATCGTTGAAAATTAATAATTTGCAAATTATGCATCACACTTTTTAAAATTCATTATTTTCATTTAGAGTGCAAAAGTATTAACCCAAAAATCAATTATAAAGCATTTCCAAGCATGCGAAACACTTTCATGTTACTAAAAGTCAAAGATGATGTCAAAACACACGTATGTTATAATAACCTGTCAAGTCGACAGTTGGAGAATGTGAATGAACGAATTTGAAGATTATCATAAATAATATTTTGCAATAATTAAAAAATTAATATTTTTTATAATTTTTCTCAATTTTCTAGTGAAAAAAAGTGAAGGTAAATCAACAAATCCTACTACTGTTGAGATTTTGTAGACATTATTGCTTTAAAAAGGTGGGAAGGTATAGAAGTTTTCAAACACACTATCCTTTTCTGATCCATTTACTTAATTTTTATTCTATTCTTTGATCCAATTATATTTTTATCTTTTCGATTTTATACCTATTGATCTTATTGTATTTTCTCCTAATGCTATCGTTTTTTGTCCAGTCTTATCACATTATCCAATTTGTTTCCCGATATATTCTTACTTGTTTTATCAACACAGAAAGAAATAAAGTTTTATTTTAAACAAAGAAACGGCTTCAAAACGTAGGGAGACAAAATTGAACTGAATTGAACCATAATTGGTGCATATTGAGCAATACAAATATCAAAAGCCATTCAATTGTTTTTCAGTTTTTACATTAAATCAAGCGAGAGCGAACATAACTGAAGTTCATAATAAGTTTTAAGAACTTTTTATTACAAATTTTTATTTAAAGCTGAGTACTTTTACTTTGAAAAAATAAGGGCAAGTCTAAAAGCACATTATTTTATAAAAATGGTTAATAATAATTATTGACAAAACTGATTATTGATTTGGCTTAAATTCCGATCAGATTTGACACTGAACGAGACGGCTGGCGCTGAAATCTGAATACATAGCGGAACACATAACCAATAAAAGCGTTACCGCCGGGTCACGGAATGGAATATCAAATTTCGAAATTATTATAAAAATATTTAGAGTTGACGTAAAAATATTGAAAAATAGTAAGAAATATTTTTTTTCGCACTCTATTCAGTAGCGTATCCACATTTTTATTTTATTGTCATATTATCAGTAATCATTAAAAAAATTGTCACCGAATTCTGTAACAAGAAAATCATACAATGCACACTTTGAAAAATTTTGTTAACTTACGAACAATTAACATTCTTGTGCCTAACATATGAGTGTCACTGAGTAGAAACTAAACTTTAGGAACAGATATTTGAAACATAATTAGGCACGGTTAAAACTAAAATAGTTATCTTTATTATTAGTCTTTATTATTATCTTTATTATTATTTAAGGACATGTCACCAGGTGCTGAAATTTGAGCTCTACCTGAACATAATTCTATATTTTTTATACTCTTTCACTTAATTTTTAATCTTTACATATAATGATTTATCATTTTTTAAATGTTCTATATTTATCAATCATTTAGCTGTTTGTAGCGCATATTCACTTTTTTATCCTATTAGATTGTTCAAGTATTCTATTCTGTCTTTTTTCAAAACTTTGGTTTATATTCCTCTATTCGGCGATTTAATATAATAACATTATTTATTAACTCGAAAACACTGAAGGTATTCAATATACTCGAAATAATGTTAAAGTCACATTTTAATCATAATCCGAGTTTTCTTTTTTCATTTTCATTCCTATTCTTTTTCCTGTTTTATAGTCTAATTTCCATCAATTTTATCCTTTCCGATCACGTTTAATAGCTGTATCTTTTCTGTATATTCAAGAATACCGTCTATATCTATCCCGTTTGATCACTTTATATAGTCTACTTTTCTTTTTTATAATTCAATCCTTTTTCATCCCATTTATTCACTTGTTATCCTTGAACACTTTGTTGGTCATTCCTCTCTTCATAAATTCTATCCATTTCCATCCTGTTTGATAATTCTTGATGTTTTTAAGCTTCCAACAATTTTCGGTTTCTTTAATTAGCCGTTTAAATCCTCTTCCCTCTTTCCAAAGTTTCACTCCTTTTTTTTAGAATTATAATCTTTTTATTCCGTTTAATCGTTTTTTTATGCAATATCTCTTCCCTACAATTCTATATTTAGCTTCTTGTTTTATAATTTTTATCATTCTGAACATTCGCATCCCATTTCATTATTTTTAATTTTTTTCCTCTTCAGATATATCTCCTTTTCTATCCTGTTTTATAATTTTTGTTTCCTTGTCCATTTCTCAAGAAATTTATCGTTTTCTGTCCATAGAGGTTAATGTGAAATCAAATAAAGATGTACAATAGAAATTATATGTAAAAAATATTTTGTAGAAATGGATACCGTTAAAAAATAGTAATGAGAAGAAAGGAGTAAAGAAAAGGAAAAAAGAATAGGATTTCATTTATGAAGAAGAAAAAAGAAAACTGAGATTATGATTAAAATGTGACTTTAACATCATTTTGAGTATATTGAATATCTTCAGTGTTCTCGAGCTGATAAATATTTACTATACTCGTGTCTATTATGTCCAAAATAGTAGTTACTAAGTTAAGATACAAAAAATTTATTTTCATGAATGTGTAACTAATTGAATATCAAAACTTTAATATGATTTATATCCATAACCACGACACTGGAACTAATTCTATGACTATTGGGTCGTTTCATTTCGCTCAATTAATTATTCGTTACGAATCTCAGGCTATTAAAAGGACATCCTGAAGTTCTTCAAAATCCATGAACCATTGAAGAATGCTGAAATCCCCTCTCACGTCATTCATGAACTTCTTTTTAGTCTCTATTACAATTCCTTTATTAGTTTTTTAGCACCACGTTTTCACGCTAATGGCCTTCGGAGTGAGGTAAAGAAATAATTCAAAAGAAGCATGAATTTTGTATGATGTCCAATTAAAATCTATAAATATCACTGAAATTCCAACCAATTAAGAGGATCGTTAAAGATTTTAAGTTCTCAATTCGCCACGTTTATAAAACTTCTGCACCTTAACATTTCAGGAATCTTTAAAATTTGAAATTCAAGTTGAAATAAATATAATTGCTATAAAACACAAAGTGGATTTTACGCTCCGCACGTTTTCATTGACATCCGAACAACGTGCAAAGGCCTTAATGCTAATCACGTGTAAAAGTTATGGAGCTAGCCTGAAGCTCGAAGGACGTGTGAATCCACACTGGTCTCATCCTTGCAAGGACTCTGCGGCTCTTGTTGATCCGCATAGTTCGATGATGCGATATCGACCTCTAAATTCCTTGCCTTCATTCTCCCATCCTCAATCGGAGAAAAAGTTCTTTACTTCTGAGAAAAAATATTTAAAAAGAGTCTAGGTGAGAGTTTTGACCTCATTCGGACTTAGTGGGATTTATTTAATTGAAATTATATTAATCATACCAAAGTTTCGGTGCCAGCGCTACCGGTATTACCTTAATCAGGCTTACAAAATAAGTGCAGTCTTATTATTATTGTCTTGTAAGGCAATATTAAATGTTAATGGTCGCGTATTGTCCTCAAAATGAATAACCCCTCATGTCGATTATTTGTTAATACAATTTGTTTCTACTAATTAACTTTACAAGTTAACAACTTTTTTTCTTTCCTATATACCCCTTTGCATTGATTCCGAGTGACGGGATGTATACAAATTAAATTAGCAAACAAATAAAAAAATCGCTCTCACTAATCTAGGAAGAATTTAGCCCTTAATTGAACAAAAAATTTGCACGCTGCGCAGGCACATTCTCATCGCGCGCTGCGCGCACGGCTCGAAAATTTGAGCGCGCCTAGGGCGGACGAATGTTGGTTCTCGCGCTTCGCGCTTGATATATTTATCTCGCGCTGCGTGCTCGGCCTTTGTATTTCCTCCACATTTGTGCACAGGTCTTTTGAAATTAAAGGTTAAAGCATCGACAACTGTAAGTTGGTGATTGTGAATTCTCTTTTGTTAAAGCTCCTTCGGCTTTAACGAACACATTCTCATCAAGTATCTCGTGCTTCGCACTCAGTTTTGTCCAAAATGCGAACTTCTCTATATTCTGTTCAACACTATTATATCAAATGTATATTACATTTATTTCTGTATCCCGGCCAGGGATTCCTTATTCAGATATTGCAAAATAAAGTACAAACTTAATTTTTCATGATTACTTTAATATTTGTTTCTTATTTTGCACTAATTTTAATTCTCAGTTACCCTAAAAATGTATCATTTCAATAAATTTATATTATTACAATTCATAATATGCATTGGGATTGAAACAAAATTATTTTCAATGTGTTGTTTTTATAATTTAAAAAAGTGCGCGTCCTATTAAAAAAATGGTTACTAAACATTGTATAACAACTTCTAGCGTAAGGTGGGTTCTAAGCAAATTTATAGATATAATTTAGGCGAAAAATTTTGTTGAATAAAATGTTATTGAAGCTTGTCTTCTATTTCCAAAAAGTTATTTTTTTTTTAATTTTTAGCATATTTTTATAACAAGAGCTTATAAAAAATTTGTAGATATTTGTTGGTTGGACAACTTTTTTCTCTTCATTTTTTTCGTCTCTTGTGTCCTTTTTCCAAAAATTTAATTTTTTATTTTCAATCTTATTTTTTACAATTTTTAACCCTAATTAGTCACATGGTTCATGTGATTCTACTGAAGTGTGACTGATTAGGGTTAATATTATTTTTTACTATTAAAAGAAAAACTACGCGTCCTATCAAGAAATTATTGAAAAATGACTCATTTTTGAAAGAGCAACTTTCGTCTATTCATTTTTTTCATACCTTGTGTCGTTTGTCTAAAAATTATATCTACATTTTTTTTAATGCTGTTTTTTATGAAAAAACTACGCATCCTATCGAAAAATAATTAATAACAAATTTGTAGCTCTTCATCGGGTAAACAAATTTTGTCTATTTATATTTTCGTATCTTGTGTCATTTGTCTAAAAATTCAATTTTTCTATTTTTAAGGCAGTTTTAAAAAGTGGTCAGTAAAAAATTTGTAGATCTTTTTTGATTACACAATTCTTGTCGATGAATCTTTTTTCGAATCTTGTATAGTTTAACCGCAAAATAGAATTTTGGATTTTTCAAGAAAATTCAAAAAGTTGACCCAAGAATCTTGTAGGGTGTTCAAAATGCAACGTTTTTCTTTCTTTGACATTTTTTCATATCGTGCGTTATTCGGCTTAAAATGTTCATTTTCGTTTGTTTTTTGGAATTTTGTAAATGCTATGACTCCAGTAATTTTTTTTTATCAAAAAAAGTCATAAGGAGAAATTGTGCGTCTTTTTGAGTACTACTATTAACCATACATACAAATTTTGTATCCTAAAAAAAGTGGTCTCATAAATTTTGAAAATGCGCTCACTTTTTGAATTTTTATCCAAAATGGCTGGCTAACGAACTTGACCTTCATTTCAGGACACTTGAAGAGTATACTAAAGCCCAAATCAATATGTCAATTCTTTCGAATGTTATCGTGCTAACAAACTAATAATCTACAGACACATACATACAGACATACACATACAGGCATACATGCATGCATACATACAGACATACATACAGACATACATACGTAAATACAGTAGGACACATTCGCAAAAATCTGTTTTTTGGGTTCATGGGGTTTCAAAACGTAGACATTTGACTAAAAAACCCGGAGGGGGGGGGGTCAAAGTTTACACAAATATACTGATGAGAATGTAAAAAGGCTAAAGTTCCGAATAGTGCTCACCTCCGATTTTTTAATACTCCGTGCATTCATGTATCTTGACGCGCTGATTACGAAAACCATAGTGAAAATTGACGCAAATTTGATTTTCATGGTGAAAACCGCAAAAACCTCATAAACATCATGGTTTTTCACGTTTATCTCAAGAACGATTGAAAATTTTAGAAAATAATTTTAACAAAATTTATATACTTCGTTAAGTTTATAAACTTTTTTAAAATACACATTTTATGTTCCATCTATTTTTTTCGTACCAATGAAAGTTTTCGAGATATTTGATGATAAAGATGAAAATTTCATGCCTAGCCCTCCACGAGGCGTTGAAAAGGGGTCGGGGTTTGACCAACATTATGACCGTTACCAGTCACAGGGGTGCCTTCCCGCCCCCTACACTTACTAAATTTCAATAGCGATTTTCTCACAAACTATTCATCCTAAAGAAAAAGTGTTTAAAATAAAAAATTTACATTTTGAATGAATCTATAACTTTTGTGTGATAAGTTTTTTGAAATTTTCTGTATTTACCGAGATAAATTCGAAAAACCATGACTTTTATGGTTTTCCCCATGATAATCAAATTTGCGCCAATTTGCACTACAATTTTCCTAATCAGGGCGTCAAAATACATGAGTATAAGGAGTTTCAAAAAATCAGAGGTAATAAAAATAGGTGAGCGTTTTTCGGAACTTCACCCAAAATAAATCCTAAGTCGGTGTATCAGCAACAATTTTCAATTGTTAAAACATAATTTGAAATAATTGAATAATTAAGAGCGACAGATGAACAATGAATGTGAGTATGAAATCGAAGAATGCATTATTTGGTACTATATTAAAGAATTCGGAATTAGAAAAAAGATTTGTCATTACTTAACTGTCTTCAAAATGGAAATGACAGTGTGTATTTGATGTGTACCCTCAATTGTGATAGAATTGTTAAATATTTCACTTCAATGCCTCTCATCTGCTTTGTATTCATCGTTATTACCGAATTTGACATGAATGCGGTTTTTTTTACTCTGCTGCCCATGATTTTTTTATTTACCTTCACTTTTTCTGTACTGAGATATTGAGAAAAATTATAAAAATATTATTATTCGAAATATTGCAAAAGATTGTTTATAATAATCTTCAAATTCATTCATTCACATTATCCAAATGTCAATTTGACAGTTTATTATAGCATATACGTCAGTTTTGACATCATCCTTGACTTTTATTAACATAAAGTTGTTTCGCATACTGGGAAATGCTTTATAACTGATTTCCAAGTTGATACTTCTGTACTCTAGACTAGAAACATGAATTTTAAAAAGCGTAATGCATAAATGTAATGTTTCAATTAGGCTTGGATTCATTATTTTTGAAGCTTTCAATTAGAAATTATATGATTTTCACGTTTTTAGAATGATTAAACTTTGAAGGTTTACAATATTTAAAATTCTTCAATTTTGACCGGTGAAAATGACAGTGATTTTTTATTTGTACAGAAATTTCATTTTTTAATCATAAAATCTATCCACATACTATAATTGTCATTTGATTCTACATAATATAATACCTTCTAATAATTTTTATTATCTTCAAGGTTTCTATAATTTATATTTACAATTATAGGTTTGAATGCGCAATTCTAAAATAGTTTAATTTTTGAGGCCTTGAAACTAAGGTAGTTTAGCTTCAAAAGTTTAGGTTCGCAAATATTTGTGTTAAAGTTTCTTTATCTTTAAATGCTCATTCAGGAACTTTACTAGTTTTTTAATGTTAAGTTTGTTATGTTAGGGTTTTTGACCAAAGAAAACTAATTTCAAATGTACAATTCTTAATGCTTTTTTAGAATTATTAAATGTCTACGGGCATTCAATTTCAACTTAATCAGTTTTGGAGGTTGTCAATTTTTAAATTCAATCATGTAAAAACAAGTATTCGGTAGGTTTTGTGCAGATACTATCGTCTTCAATGATTTCTGACTCTTTTAATATCAATTAAAAAACACATTCTCATCGCGCGTGGCTCGCTTCGCTCGCAAGTTTGAGCGCGCAGAGGGCGCGCCTATTGGATATCGTGCTTCGCGCTCGATAATGTATTTACCTCGCGCTGCACGCTCGTTCTTTGTACTTACCCTACATTTATGCACAGACCTTTTAAAATAAGAGGTCAGAGGATCCACATCTGTATGATAAGTTGGTGATTGTGAATTCTCTTTTGTTAAAGCTCCTTCGGCTTTAACGAACACATTCTCATCACGTATATCGTGCTGCATATTCGATTTCGTCTAAAAGTGCGAACTTTTCTACATTATGCTCAACTCTGTTATATCAAATGTATGTTAAATTTAATTTCTGTACCTCGGTCTGGGACTCCTTATTCAGATATTGCAAAATAAAGTAAATTTTAGCTATACTTCAGCTGTACATACCGAAATTTTGGTACTAATAGCACCTTTTCCAGCTTTAAAACCTATTCGTACTCGAAAAATCTGGCTACTTGTACGGAAATTTCGGTACACGTAGACACGGCCTTAATTTTCATTCTCAGCAACCCTGGAAAATATATCATTTCAATACATTTATACTATCACAATTCATGATATGAATTGATATTTAAACAGACGTATTTTCATTATCTTGTAATTATAATTAAAAAAGTGCGCGTTCTGCAAAAAAATTTTGTCATTAAAAATTTTATTGCGCCTTGTGTCGTTTTTCAAGAAATTTGATTTGTTTATTTTTAATGTTACTTTTACGATTTGAACAAAACATACGCATCCTTGCGTAAAATGGTTTAGAGAAAATTTGTAGATAGAATGTAGGCGACAAATTTTGTTAGATAAAATGTTATTGTAGCTTGTGTCGTTTTTCCAAAATTTTGATTTTTTAATTTTTAATGTTATTATTTACGATTAAAACAAAAACTACGCATCCTATCAAAAAATGATTGATGACGAATTTGTAGATCTATTTTGAGTGAATAACTATTGTTCATCAATTTTTTTCATACCTTGTGTCGTTTTTCCGAAAAATCATTTATTTTTTATTTTTAATGTTATTTTTTACGATTAAAATAAAAACTGCGCGTCCTATCAAAAAATTATTCATAACAAATTTGTAGCTTATTTTATGGCTAACAACTTTTGTTGTTTTCAATTTTTTAATTTTTAATGTTGTTTTTCACGAATGAAACAAAAAATACGATTCCTATCAAAAAGTGATTAATAACTTTAATATTATGAAATTCCATGTGATAACCCTTGAAATATTATAAAAGCACTTTAAGTCTTTACAATCTGTTGATATGCAATAAAATCCTTGGAGAAAAACCATGA
Source organism: Andricus curvator (assembly GCA_932195095.1). Lineage (NCBI taxonomy): Eukaryota > Metazoa > Arthropoda > Insecta > Hymenoptera > Cynipidae > Andricus > Andricus curvator. The sequence goes on from CAKNYM010048467.1 coordinate 170,736, forward strand.
AATTCCATGAAATCTGATGATATTTCTTGAAATCCTGGAAAATTTATTGAAATACCTTGAGAATTTTTAAAATCTCTCAAAATCATTGACTTCTTTGGAAATATTATTTAATCCGTTAAGATCCTTTGAAAATTTCTTCAAATATTCAAAAAATATCCAAAAACCTTATAGGTCCTATTATATCCTTTCAAATCTTCCAAAATTATAGAAAATTCTTTAAAACCGCATACAATTTTTTTGAATTCCTTAAAATCGTTAGATTCCTTGAAAATTCCTCTAAATCCTTGCAAACACCTTTAGAACATTAAAAATTCTTGAAATCTATTCAAAATGTTAAAAAATCTTTTTAAACTTTTAAAATCCTTCGGAATCCATCAATTCTTGGTCATGATTTCTTTGAAATCCATTGAATTATTTTAAAATCTGTTGAAATCCCGTGAAATTACATGAAATGTGATAATATTCCTTGAAATATCTTCAAATATTTGAAACCCTATGAAATCCTTTGAGATCCTGGGAAATTTATTAAAATACCTTATTTAGAGCCTTTAGAATTCCATACACTGTTAAAAATAATATTAAATTTAATATACCCATCATGTGTATTTAAATTTATGTATCAAGCATATGAAATCGCCATTAAGAGCGTGTATGGAACATGATACCTTCTTCCTGTCAACTAAGAATAAAATTTGATTTCAAGTCGAAAAGTTCAATAATTGTCTGTTATTTATTTACTTAATTATTAAGTAAATAAATAACAGACTTAACCAACAATCAACTGTATTTGTATTACATTTGTACTATTTAGAGCAAATTTAGGAAAAAGTTCCACCCGTACATTGCACTTTCATTATGAATAACAATTCAGTCGACGAATTCTAGATTATTCATTTAATTACTATACCGACCTGTATATTAAATTTAATACACATGTATATTAAATTCACTACACCCATGTTACATTTCAGTAGCGGATGTGCATATTTGCTTCACGCACATGTATATTGAACCTCATACAGATTTTTCTAACAGTGATAGAATTACTGAAAACTTTGAAGTTCTGATAAAATCCCTTGAAAATCCTTTAAAATATTTGCAAATCTTGGAAATCCTCTGAAATCCATTGGAGTCTTTTGCAATATCCTAAAATCTTATAAATCTTATGAAATCCTTTCACATCTTTCGAAATTTAAAAAAATTGAAAAAAAAAATTTTATTTATAAAAAGTTTTAAAGAAAAATATTATAAAATGTTGAGGATTTTGTTATGTATATTGAAATTCATTCAAAATCATCCTATAAATATCCTTTGAAATTTTTAAAATCTCATAAATTTCCCTAAAACGTTCAAAACCTTTGAAAAATTCCTTAAAATAATTAAAATCATTGTAAATTCTATGAATACCATTGAAATCTCTTGCAATCCTTTTAAAACTCTAAAAATCTTTCAAACTGTGTAGAAAATTATTGGAACAGATTTGCCTCTTTTTCAAGATTTTTTTTTGTCTACTGAAATCCGTTAAAAATCACTCAAAATCATCCTATAGATCCAAAACCTTTTAAATCCAACGAAATCTTTCAAAATCTTTATGAAGTTTAGGAAACTATTTGCAATCCCCATAAATTTTGCTCTAATTTCTGAAAAGCTCTTAAAATCTTTAATAATATTAATAATCCCTTAACTAACTTTTATACAATCCCTTTGACTGCTTTAAAATAATTAAAAATCTCTTAAATTTTCTTAAAACTTTCAAAAGCTTTGAAAATTCCTGACAATAATTGAAATCCTTGGAAATTCTATTAATTCCATTGAAATCTGTTGAAACCCTTTTAAATCCCTGAAAATCTTTCAAGTCGTTCAAACCTCTCGAACTCTTTAAAAAAAATTGGGTAGACCGACTTTTAGGGCCGGTCTGCAAGACATTTATCGGGTCGGTTGGTGAGTTCCAGTCCGCTTCTGAAAGCTAATTTTCACGAATAAATAATAATATGTACATTGTTTACCCTGAAGGTATTTAGAGGAACGAAATTATGCTTTTTGCAGACAAGAAAAAAACCCTAAGTTCAAAAAAAATTCGATAAAATTTTTTGATGAATTGATGAGTGTTTTAGCGAAATTCCATTCCAAGAGGAAAATTCTTGCTATCACTTGACATGAACTCCACCAACTAATAGCAATGCTTTTTTTTAAATCTTTTAAATTTTATTAAATGCGGCTTGAAATGAGGATGCAATAATTTTGTAACAGTGATCAGGGTACCAGAAGCGTAGGTACCGAAACGTTTGAATGAGTTATATAATTTCAATTAAATAAATCTTACTAACATAAGTCCAAATGAGGTCATCACTCTTACCTAAACAATTTGGAATATTTGGACGTAAAACGAACAAGATATTGAAAAATAATAACTCAAACAATAGACAGTAAGAAGGTATGTATACCTATAATACTTTGAAATGATAGCCAACTCGTTAAAGTGTCGAGAAACTGAAACTCCATAACGTATGTAATTTATGTTTACAGAGTACAAGAAGGCATGAAAGTAAAGAGAGGTTTACTGTCGAATAAATTTTGTATTGCCTAAGGACTTTCAAAAATGTATTCAACTTATTATTTTTTGTTTGTATTAAAAATCATACAATCATAGTCATATTTTTTTCTCATAATTTCAGATAATTAGAGTCTAATAATATAATTTCAAATAAGGCAACATTTCAAGAAAAGTCCAGCGTAAGATGTCAGAATGATGTGGTATTTGTATATATCATTCTATGGTGAAAATAAAAGAACACGTATTTTACAGTTCAATCAAAATTTTTTCTTTGATTTGTTGCACACGTTCGAAGATTTCCTGCGAATTCTAAAAAAATTGCGGCTGTTTTTCTAAAATTCTTGAAAGTGGATTTTCTCAAAAAACCCACATTATTTTGTTGTTGTTGAGAAACTTGACCAATTGCATTTTTTCAAAATTCTAATATTAACACAAGCTACAAAAACCGTGATGATAACATTAATTTTTACACCCCACCCCCCTTACCTCGCGCAAAAATGTATTTTTTGATTTTTGGTAAACGTGAATAGTCAGGGCCGTGTGAACCATTTCCTAATATTACGCAATATAAGCACGTGAGTACCCGCGCACTGCTCCTTTATCCCATGCTCCTGGTGTTTCACGCATGAGTGGCAACCGCTTCTCGCCATTCGGGCTGCGAAACTGCGTGGGTCAGCAGTTCTGTGAATATCGCAAACCGGGCGTTCTTCTATCGGATGTGAAGTGTACTGAGGAAAATATTTGCATAGGACAAAAAAAGCGATTTAGTTAGAATAGAAGCAAAAATTGAATTTTTTTTCTCAAAAAAATGTTAGTTATTATAACAAAAATCTTTTTGTCCCAAAAAAATGTGTTTGATTCAATATAAATAGATTTTTTATTGTTTCTTATCCTATTCTTTTTTTCCGCACCGATATCTATTTCTGTCCTATTCTATTTTGAATAAATTTTATTATGTCGATTTTTGTCGTCCTTTATTCTTCCATACAGATTTCAACCATTTTTGTAAAATGCTACGCAATGATTCAAAAAAGGAACGAAATAAAGGTGGCAATATAGTGAAAAAAACAGGATAGAAGTTTCAGAAAGCGATATAATTATTGAAAATAAAAATAAAATAAAAAATTAGTCAAAGTAGGCGTACAAGTACAAAGTAGGCCTACAAGAAAAGGTTTCGTAGTTTTAGGTGCTCATATTTTTGTTCCTATGTCAATTTTGGGCCCTATGTCCATATTAGGTCGTTAGTAAATTTTGGGCCTATGTCTATTTCGAGACCTATGTCAATTTTAGGTCCTATGCCAAAGTTGGGTTCTTTGTCAAATTTCAGGCCCTATATCGTTTTTAGGCCCTACGTCAAATTTAAACCCTATGTCAGTTTTGAGTCCTATATCAATTTTATGCCTCATGTCAATTTTGGGACCTATGTCAATTTTGAGTCCTATGTTAATTTTCGGCACATGCCTATTTTGGACCGTAGGTCAAATTTGGGCCCTACGATGTCAATTTTGAGTCCTATGTCAATTTTTGGCCCATGTCTCTTTCAGGCCCTATATCGATTTTTGGTCCTATTTCAAATTTTGACTATATGTCTATTTTCGGCCCTATGTCAAATTTGGGCCATTTGCCAAATTTGGGCTCTATGTACAATTTTCGACCCTATATACATGTCCATATGCCCATTTTTGGCCCATGTCTATTTTGTGCCTTTTGTCAATATTGGACCCTTCGTATATTTTGGGCCCTATACCAAATTTGGGCTCTATGCCTATTTTGGTTCCCATGCCTATTTTAGACGCGAGGTCAATTTTGTGCTCTATCACAAAGGGCCCCATGTCAAAATTTGGGCCATATATCGGTTTTGTGGCATGTTTCAAATTTAGACCATATTTCAATTTTGGGTCCTCTGTTAATTTTTGGACCCTAGGCCAATTTTGGGCCCTATGTCACTTTTGTGCCCTATGCAAATTTCAGGCCCAATGCCAAATTCAGGCTCCATGTCAAATTTTGGGCCCTATTTCAAATGTGGACTATATGTCTATTTTGGGCCCTCTGTCTATTTCGGGCACTATGCGAAATTAAGGTCATATGTCAAAATTGGGCCCTATGCCAGATACAGGCCCTATGTCAATTTTGGCCCCTTTTCCTATTTCGGACCCGAGGTTGATTTTGTGCCTAATGCTCCATTCGGGCCCCATGTAACAAAGTTTGGACCCTACGTCAATTTTGAGTCCTCTGTTAATTTCTGGGCCCTATGTCAATATAATGCCCTCTGTTAATTTTTGGGCCCTTTGTCAATTTCGAGTCCTAAATCAGTTGTGGACCCTATGCCAAATTTAGTCCCGATGTCAAATTTTAGATCCTATATCGATTTTGGGCTCTATTTCAAATTTTGACTATATGTCTAGTTTGAAAACTATTCCAAATTTGGGCCATATGCCAAATTTGGGTCTTATGTAAATTTTGAGTCCTATGCCAATTTTTGGCTCATGTCTATTGTGACCCCTATGTCAAATTTGGAACCTTCGCCTATTTTGAGCCCCATGCCAAATTTGGTCTCTATGTCACTTTTGGGCCCTATGCCACTTTTGGGCCATATGCCTATTTTGGTTTCTATGCCTATTTTGGACTCTAGGTTAATTTTGTGCCCTATGCCAAATTTGGTCCTCATGTAAAAATTTGGGCCTTATATTGTTTTTTGTCCTATTACAAATTTGGACCCTATCCTAATTGTATCCCTGCCTAATGTCAGTTTTTGGCCCTGTTTCCATAGTGGGTCATACAACGAACGGACGAACGGATTGACGGACGGAAACTTGACAGAAAATACAAGGGTTTCTATCCGTGGCTACGAAGCCCTAAAAATTGTTGTAAATTATATAAATTGTTGCGGAAAGTAATAGGAATAAGATGATATGTTATAAGTGAATTGAAAAGCCACAGAAAATCAAAGTGTAATCTTTACCTGCAACAAAAATTACCTTCACGTGGTAATATTCACCCATCACATTGGATATGGTTACCATATCAACTTTTCTAGGGTAAATTCAAATAACTGTATTAGGTAAAAATTGTTAAAGAGAAATAGGAATTTCAATCAAGAAAGTATTTAATTCAATAGCTAAATAATAAAATTTGAACAATGTAGAAAAATATGGGTATTCGAATTTTTGAATGATATTCATATTGAATTCAGATGTAACGATGAGTAATTAAAGGAATGTTAATGTTTTTAGGTAGAATTGAATAAACCTCTCCACTTAGGGCTTAATAAACTTAATTAATTTAAATTGCAGTAATTTTATGCAGACAAAGAAGACTCGGGAGTTGATCTCCGATTGCTACATGATTGCGTTTTTTTCCTGCAAAAATTGCGATTCCCTAGCGCGGTGTATACGGGAATAAAAAAAGAGAAACGAAATTTCTCAGGCGAGGGAGTGTTTCGATATCGCGGCATGGTGGAGCGTACGCATAAATAAGATTGAGGCAGCGGAATGGGAATTAGAGTCGGGGATAATGTATCGTTGAGAGCTCGGGAGTAGGTAGCCAAATGGCCTTGAATGTCCGAGCGTAATTGAGAAACCGTGGATACGTACATACCTGAATCATCTTTGGGCTGGTTGGTGTAATTAACCACTGCGAGATCTCTGCAGTTACAACGGGTATCGTTCAACTTTGCAATGCTATTTACAAGAGGATATTAGTGTCGTTGAACTTCTCTTTAAACATATTCAGAAAATTAGTCACAGTTTCATGATATATCGTTACGCCAGTGGTCCTGGGTCCAACAATTGAGGGCCCGGATCAAAGAACTGGTTATAACGTTCAAGCCCTCAGTGTGGGGAGACCCCTTAACGCTTGAATTTAATCGTCGTTCAGCCTCCCCCTTCCCACTCTAGGCACCAGAAAGTTATAACCTGTTCTTTGATCCGGGCCCTCAATTCTATCTTTTTCTGTCCCGTTTAATCATTTTTATCATACTCCGCTCTTAATAATTCTATCTTTTCCTATCCTGGCTTGTCATCTTTTAACATGCTTATCTTTCTCACTTTTTTCAACTACCCCTTTGAACGATAGTTTGCTTCTTTCACAGTACTTCATATAATTCTTCATAAGAAAAGTCCTCGGATGCTCATGTTGTTTTATTCTCTTTAACTTCTTGAATTATTTTTTTTTCTAGCAATCATTTTATATTATTTAGGGCTAGAGAAGGTGAGGGAAAGAGGATGAGAGTTTGAGAGGGTGATCTGGAAAAAGGGAATGGAAGGAGAAGGAGGGATGAAAGAACAGAGGAATGAGAAAGTAGAAGTGTATAGAGGGGTTAACGAGGAGATAGGATAGGAATAAGGAAGAGGAAGAAGCGAGAGACAGGGAGAGATAGGACTTGGGGTGGGGGAGTAGGGGCCGATAACAGAGGTGATATGAAGAGATAGAGAGACACACATCCATTCATTGTTTTCTAGTACAATATGGTTGATATACAGCTGCATATAACGGATTTTACTTTTGGGGATGCGATGATCATATTAAAACAATTATAAGCTTTCTCACATTCATTCAATCATACATGCGACATTTCTTTTTTGTTATCATACTATGAAGTTGATTTTTCATAACTTTGGCGCTACTCTTTACGATAGTAAATGCTTCCAGGTCATACTTAATCCTTCTCAATTTGTTTAGTATAGTTCGTATAGTATCCTTCCATTTTTATTGGTTCTGTAATCCTTTCCTTTATATTTGTCCTTCCAGATCAGCTTTTTATCTTCTAAGACCAGAGTCGTCAAGGTAGATTTTGAAATTTCAAAAAGAGTCAGTCTACAGAAAACAGAATTTTTTTCTTGCTTTATTAGACTGCTCAGATTTTCAAGTATTAATTAGTCTTACTTTCACATCCACTTTCCGCTTTCCTCGCTTTTACTCAAAATTGAGATCAAAATAGTGTATCACCGTCCGTTAAATTACTGTTTCTCATTTGGCGTCTACAACGTACAGTGGGACAAAACAAGTTTCTGTGGACAAATAAATTTCTAGCCTACACTATTCATTCGAATCTGGACATTTTTAATGAACGCTTTTTAAATTTTAAAAAGACTCATATGTTCGGACTTTTGATAACAAATTTGGTTAATTTTTTATCTAGCAACAAAGTTGACTTTTTTTTAACTTTTCAGAAGTAAATTAGAAATAGATTCTAATTTAGAAATTGTTTAGACAATCTTTATAAACAAATTTATAGCGTGGATAGTTTTCAAGGAATAGGCTCAATTTTTTGCGCAATCGACTAAAAATATCTTTCCGGGGACTCTTTGCCATGATACTTTCCAAATTTACAAGAATTAATAATTATTCAAACAATTTTCATAAAAAAATTCAGAATTTAGTTATTTTATCACTCTTTGCCATGATTGCTCACAAATAAATAAGATTCATAAATTATTTGAATAATTTTCATAAAGGAATTTAGAGTTTGGCAGTTTGCAAATGAATAGGCTAAATTTTTGTTTTCGAAATTGATTAAGAATGCTCTTCGGATGATTCTTTGCTATGATATTAATTTAGTGCGAACAAATGATACTTATTGAAACAATAGTCCTGACAAAATTCAGAGGTTTTTTATGAACAAATTTAGAGTTTGGCTATTTCAGAACGAAGAGGCCTAATTTTTGTTTACAAAACCGACTAAGAATGTTAACTTTCAACGAATACGCTCAATTTTTTTTTACGAAAGCGACTAAGAATGTCTTTTAGGTGACTTTTCGCTATGCCAATTTCCACAGTGACAAAAACTGTTAATTATTATTGAAACAATTATAAAAAAGGTTCGTAGCAAAGAGAAAGACATTCTTAGTCCATTCTGTAAAAAAATTGAGCGTATTCGTGAAAAATTAGCCAAAATCTGAATTTTTGTATGAATATTGTTTAAGTAATTAAAAATTGTTGAAAAAAGCCAAACGTTGAATTTGTTTATCAATATTGTTTAAGTAATCAACAACTGTTGTACATTTGAAAAATCTCATAGCGAAAAGGCATCGCATTTTACATTCTGTAAAAAATTGAGCCTATTCATTAAAAAATAGCTGAACTCTAAATTTGTTTATGAAATTTGTTTAAATCATTAATAATTCTTGTAAATTTTCAAATTATCGCAACGAAGAGTTATCGAAAAGACATTCCTAATTATTTCCGTCAAAAAATTGAGCTCATTGGTTGAAAAATAGCCTAACTCTGAATTTTTTCAGGAAAATTCTCTTAATAATTAATAATTTTTATGAATTTTCAAAGAATTATAGCAAATAGTCATCGGAAAGAAACTTTCAGTTGATATGGTGAGAAAATGGAACCTATTCGTTTAAAAATTGCCAAACTAAGGGCCGATTTCACCAACTCTGATTAAGATGTTAATCCTCGATTATTCTAATTTAATCAGTACCTTGCGTTCCACCATCTTCTAAAGTATGATTAAAGAGAGTTAATCACTGTTCAACTTAACCTCTCGATTTTGGCTGGTTAACGGAATTAATCGGCGATTAACGCTGGTTGGCAGAACAGAACCTCAAAATTGA
>CAKNYM010048469.1:0-18227 GCA_932195095.1 Andricus curvator
AGATATCAATGTTATTTGATTTAAAGACAAAAAAACAGTATTTTCATGTAGGGAATATAACCTATACGATACAAAGTACTTAACTTAATACTTAAGTGTCATATTCATTGAAATGATATTCAAAATAACTTAGCACACTACTAAATATTATTTCTAAAATATTACTTAGTAAATGCAACAGATTTTCAATGTAATTTGTAAATGTGTAAAGTGTCATTTTCAAATTCTCCTCGAAACTGGCGCGAAACTGTCAAAAGTGTTGTCTGCTATGCTCAGCTTTTTGGAATTTTTATTACTTTAAGAATAACTGGAACATTTAGAACCGAAAAACTTTTTGTGCAAGTTTAGTATAGGGTATGTCTTAACAACTGAACCACTTTTCTGTATAAAAAAACCTTTTCTGGTGGAAATATTTGGGTCTGACCGCGTTTTACCAACATTTACCGTCATGACCGATCAGGATTGATCATGACTGTGAAATACCGAGCAGCGTCCATCACTAGGTTTCACCCACCAACGACGGAATGTTTCTGTTTGCGTGCAGTAATTAACATACTGTTTCATTAATTGTAACCACTGGTAAGCAATTAATATCATCGGAAAATAGTCCAACATTTTTTTGACGAAACTTTCACACTGTAAGTACTACCTGTCAAAACCGACATTAAAGCAACCCTCCACGTGTAACCTCACTTTCGATGAAATCGAAGCAGGGATAAATCGCGACACATTCCAGCTTTAGAATTTTTTCTGATGAATTCCGTCTGTTGGATGTTGATATTTTTCTACTTTATTTTTTATTTTACGAGTTAAGGTATACATAATCACAGTGCATAATATAAATAAAAAGAGAACAAAAGTATCAAATATTGTTATCATAAATTAGACCTTCTTTTCATGTAATTTATATATGTTTAATTCATAACTAGAGAAACAGATGTTTATATCGAGTTACAATTTTATAAATGTGAATATAATAGAACAAGTTCATGAATTATAATATTAAATTTGAATTTAAATGAGATAATTGGGTGAAAGGCGATCAGCGCTGCAGTTTCGCATTTTGCCCGCTGAGTCATAATAATCGTGTCAAAAACATGATGCGGGAATCCCAACGTGGGCAGGAAACGTCAGCGTAAAGCAGAAACTCATGAGAGTGAAAGAGACGGACGGATCTATTTGTCTCTTTCACTCTCATGAGTTTCCCACATGGAACGGCACCTTGAGTCGGCCATTTTAATCTTAATTCTCCAGAACAGCGGAACGCGAACGACACATAAAAATAAACAGTTGGCAATGCATGCGCGCGCATCGCGTCGACTCTACAGCTATGTCAAGTCTACGTCAAGTCAATGCTATGTCGGTTTCTCAATCCTATTGTGGAATCTCCTTGATCCAATAAATACATGGTCTAGCCACGCGCAAGTAAAAAAAACTGAGTCAATCAGAACCAACCGCTTAGTTTCGCCATTTTGGATAAGTAAGGCGGCAAATGTAAGTGATTTTAAAATTAAAATTTTAGAATTAAATTTTTTTTGTAATTTTGCTGTATAGAAATATTTCAATACTAATAAAATGTATTGTAATGTTGAAGATGGGTAAAGGATAATACGGATCAACTATAATTACAGGTTACGTGTTTCATAACCTCTTCCTGCTGACAAAAACTGGCATATGTGTATAGAATAAAATAAAACTGAAGTCAACTGGGAAAGTACTGAATGAATAAAATTATATAATGCAGTAACCACGACATATCGAATAATAATGATGTTTTATTTGTATACAAATATTTCTTCCTCAGTTTTGGAGGAAAATTTGATCGAAAGATATATTTAACATTTATTTATAATTATCGATGTTCTTGTTTACTCTTCTTATTAAAATTTTGTCTAACGTTCGTAATATAAGTAATATATGAAGGGTGGAAAGACAGAAGGTGGAAACTGACAATTTTTTGAAAATGGGGTTTACTGTTAGAAAATTCTCAAAAATTGAAATACACATAGAGTTAAAAGTATTTGCTCGAAATCGTATTTTTGATGGTAGCAATACCTTAAAGTTTGATCATCATATCCATTAAAAGTAAAGGCTTTCGTGATCAAGATATTTTTTATATGTACAAAAGGCATGTATTTCAATATCTTCATAGTTGAACAGCATAAAACGTTAATTTTATTATTTATCACTACCTGAACGCGAAAAATCGTCTGTCGCACTGTGACACCGTCTCATTGAAAATTAATTTTTTGGGAAGTGAATAACTTTTTTCGATAAAACTTTCTCCGTGTTCATCAACTGAACATCTCGGGGAAGTCTAGCCATTTAAAAAATGAAATGAAAATTACACTTTTTGTCACGATTTTAAGACGATTTTACAATACCAAAAAATTCTAACCTCAAAGGCAAAACTCAGTTTTCTCCGAACTGAATGTTTTTTGTATTAAACCATTTCCCTCTGTATTCAGTAACTCAAGCAATACGTCAACTCGAAGGCAGAATTTCATGTTTTTTCAATTGCGATTTAAATTTGACACAATATTTTTTCGCTCGATCTCCTACACAATTTCCATTTTATAAGTTACTCCCTGTTGCCTTTCCCTATAATATAAATATGTAAACCCTATAATATTGCATACATACATATTTATATGTATAGGCAAAATAATTTCGAGATTTCACAATATGAGAAGAATGTAATAATGACTATTAATAAAAAAACTATTAATAAGTCTTACTATAAATATATACAAATGAAGCTAATGATAATTTACTTTCCACATTGCATTATATGGTGATTCGTGGACAGAGTTTTTTCTCCGAAATGTCGAAGATGAAGTAAATCTTGATTTCTTGTTGTAAATTATCTTAATGAATAAAATGTATCCCGCACACATATTGTTCATTCCAAAAATGACAAAAGATGTTGTATAATAATCGCAGGCAAAAGATTAACATCAAAACAAAAAATTAGGTACTTTAAATATTGTTGCTTTCCTAAAACGAAGGTTTTTTCTTTTTTTACCTTTAAACACATTAACGAATTTTCGCATATGAAGTTCATAGAGTTTTTCAAACTTTATCTCGATTTGTCCCATCAACAAAAAGTTGGATTTTTAAATATTTTTAATTTTCTTTGGTATTGTGTTAACGATTTCAAATTGTCCGTCAGTACGAGTAAGTGTGATATATGTAAAAAGAAAATATAAAAATCCAAATTTCACCAGATTGTACTTTCATAACTGTTAATGAAACATATACTGATTATTGTGATGTAACATATGATTCCTTTCCATTATTTGTCATTATTAACAATATCACCAAAAAAATATCCCAAACAAAATTTGAATTTGGTTTAAAGTTTGATTGCATTATTTCTAAATTGATTAAAAAATAATTTATTTATGTACATGTATATATTAGGATGTTATTTAGCAATTACTGTTACGTTCTTATATTTTCATCGTAAAAATGAGATTCATTAATCTCTTTAACCTCACAAACTTTTCTGTAAAATTTACGGACCCTAGTTGTAATCCTATTACAGACCTCTGTCATTTTTTGCTTATATTTTTCTGAAAGAATTGGCGAAATGAGAATTATGTATACACTGTAAAACAGAGATATTAAAAATGTTATTAATTATCATAAATATCAATATTTGTATGTACTTTTGATCGCTGTCATTCAGTATTATTTACAAACGTCCATTCTGTCTCAACTATAATTTATTTTCTTATCAGTGTTCTAATATACATCATTCAGTACGTATTCTAAGTAATTTTGGAATTCATTCATTCAATATTTTCATAATATTATCTTCCTACATACTGATTTTCCTACAATAGTTTGTCGTACAGAGAGTCCGCATCAGATTCAAACTGCGCGGTTATACTAACAAAATGGTGAAACTAAGCGGTTGCGTGACTTGGACAAAACGGGGCCCTCAAGTGGCTAGACCATGTATTTATTGGATCATGTCCCCGAGTATTGGGGCGGGCCCCCCACCACTTCGGTTGCTGCTGTTTCGGTTGAGCACCCGAATGGTTCGGGTGATCACACGTCTCAGCAGTGCAAGCGCACCAAACCTTCGTGTGAAAAAAAAAAGAGAAACCACCCGAACTATTGGGGTGTAAACCCGAACTACACGGGAATTCTTCGCTCAGTGTACGATACTTTGCAAATATACAATAATTATTTCAACAATTTTCATAAACATATTCAGATTTTGGCTATTTTTCAAAGAATAGGCACAATTTGTTTACGGAGTCAACTAAGAATATCTTTCCGATGACACTTTTCTATGTTGCTTTGTAAATTTACAATAATTTTTAACAATTTAAACAATTTTCATACAAAATTCAGAATTTGGCTATTTTTCAACGAATAGGCTCAATTTTTTTGCAGAATTAACCAAGAATATCTTTCCGATGACTTTTTCTATGATGCTTTGCAAATTTACAATAATTATTAATTATTTCAACAAATTAAGAGTTCAGCCATTTTTCAATGAATGGGCTCAGTTTGTTTACGGGATCACCAAGAATGTATTTCCAATAACTCTTTTCTACGGTATTTTGCAAATTTACAATAATTACTATTTATTCAAACAATTTGTATAAACATATCCAGAGTTTGGCTGTTTTTCAAGGAGCAGGCTCAATTTTAACAGAATTAAATAAGAATATATTTCAGATGCCTTTTTTCTGTATTGTTTTGCAAATTTACAAGATTTATTGATTATTTAAACAATTTTCATTAAAAAATTAAGAGTTTGGCTATTTCTGAAAGAATAGGCCCAATTTGTTTCCAGAATGAACAAAGAATGTATTTTCAATAACTATTTTCTACGATACTTTGCACATTTACAATAATTATTAATTATTTAAACAATGTTCATAAGCATATTCAGAGTTTGGGCATTTGTCGAGGAATAGACAAGATTTGTTTCCGGAGTCAACTAAGATTGTCTTTCCGATGCTCTTTTCTATGTTGTTTTGTAAATTTACAAGAATTATTAATTATTTAAACAAATTTGATGAAAAAATAAGAATTTGGCTATTTTTCAACGAATAGCGTGAATTTTTCACAGAATTAATGAAGAATATCGTTCCGATGACTTCTTTCTATTATGCTCTTCAAATTTCCAAGATTTATTAATTATTTGAAATATTTTCATGAACAAATTAAAAGTTTGGAAATTTATCGCAGATGGTCATCCATCCGAGTGCTATGCACGCTCGAAATGGCTTGACATCTGGACTCTTCTCGAGTCGAGACCATTGACTGTGTATTTCTATGAAAATTTGTACGCGCCGACATTTTATAGGTTTTTTTCCGAAGTTGCATGAAAATGTTTAGAGTTACACAATTATTTATTCTGCATCGTGAGAGGGTATCCATGCGAAGCCGTGTACAAATCCAAATTATTGAACTAAAAATTAATGTAATGGTATTTTATTGAACTTCATTTCCAAATAAAATAATCACATGCAAATAAATTGGTCGCGCGCGGAGCGCGCGTGTGAGCCTCTAGTTTTGTTAAAAATTGATACTGTTTGGTTGAAAAATTCAACTATATTTTGTTGAAAATTCAACTGTTTTGTTGAAAAATCGTCTTCTTAGGTTGAAAATTCCAGTATCTTGATAGAAAATGTACTTCTTATTTAAAACACATATTTTGTTGTTGAAAATGTTGGTAGAAACACTTTATTAAGAAACAAGTTTTTGTTGGAGATTTATATTTTTATTTGAAAATTCATCTCTTTGGTTCAAAGTTTAACTATATTGTTGAAAACTGACCTATTTAATTAAAAATTCATTTGCGCGGGTAAAACTTGAACGTCTTTGTTGAAAATTTTTTTTTCAATGAAGGTTTACTGTTTGGTTGAAAATGTAACTATTTTGTTGAAACTTAATTTTTTTGCTAAAAATTCGTAACTTTTGGTTTTAAT
Source organism: Andricus curvator (assembly GCA_932195095.1). Classification (NCBI taxonomy): domain Eukaryota; kingdom Metazoa; phylum Arthropoda; class Insecta; order Hymenoptera; family Cynipidae; genus Andricus; species Andricus curvator. The sequence continues at coordinate 5,955 of CAKNYM010048469.1, forward strand.
TTGAACTATTTGATTAAAAATTAACTATTTGGTTAAAAATTCAACTATTTGGTGAAGAATGAACTTTTTTGTCAAAAAATCATATTTTCGGGTTGAAAAATTAACTGCTTTGTAGATAATTTGTCTCTTTGGCTCAAAAAATCAACAATTTTGTTAACAATTGATGTATTTTGTTAAAAATTGATCTTTGTTTGTAGACCGTTACTTTTCTTGGTGGAAAATTAATATTTTTTGTTGAAAATTGATCTTTTTTTGGTTGAAAGTTGAACTACTTTGTTAAACATTCTGTTTTTATGTGAGATACACCGTTTAGGTTGAAAATTTAACTTTCTTTTCAAATTCCTTGTTTTTAACATTTGTCTTTTTTGATTGCAAAGAACTAGTTGAAAATCAATGTGTATATGTTGAAAATTATTTTTTTAACTGAAAATGTAACGATTCCATTTTTAGTTGAAAATTCAAGTAGGGGAAACCGCCCTACAGTAGATAGGAAAAAATTCAACAGCATATAACTGCATCAGTTTTCCAAAATCAAGAAAGATCATCGTTGTTAAATAAACCTTACATATTGAATTGAGTATTCTTATAGAAAAAAATATCACGAAATTAATCAATTGGCTGTATTAAACATTTTTATGAGACCTGGTCAAGGCTGCGATTTTGACACCTTTGTCCATCAATAGATAATCTTATCTGGTATTGCTTCTGGACAAGACAGAATACTCAATTCTGGATAATTATGATTTATCATTAGTATACTTACAATTAAAATCAATTTATTGAGCAACTAATAGTTGAAACTATGATTATTTTACAAAAATCGCAAAAGTTTAAATTATTGACATTTTTTTTATCTTTGATATACCATGAGATTGGTACGATTGGTACGAGATGTTTAATCATTATAAAATTTAACCTGACTTGCGATGACAGAAAAGTGCAGCATTTTTACATACCTTAATCCTAAAAATGATATCTTTTCCGAAAGGCTCCTTAAAACACAACTAAAATTTATGAGCTTTTTAATAACCAATAATTTACACTATCTTCTTAGTTTATTATTTACAATAATTTGAATTAAAAAACTTCACAAATCAAAATAAACAAACAAACACAACCTTTAACTTAAAACCGAGCTTGAAACAACTGCGAGACAGTCGCAGAGCTGCCAATTTTGACAGAGACATTTCTTGTAATTTTCCGATTATCTAGTGTTGGTTATCTACTGTTGGAAAATGTATTATCTAATAAAAAGTCCTCAAATATTTATAAATAATAAAGAAAGAAAACTTTGTATTAATAAATATTGTTCATTAAACTTCAAGCTTCGATTCTAATGTATAAACATGTCATAAAAATGTTTCAGTAAGTTAACAAGTATGAATAAAGAAGAGGTGAAATTTTTTTTGTCAGGTTAAAAATTAATTGTATGCTCTCACGCATTAATTAACTATAAAATTTCAATGAAACTTCGTTAGAAAATATAGTATCCTTGCTGAAACGTTATACTAACAAAAGTAATTAACCATTTTTGTCAGTTTTCCAGTTAATTAAGATTATCTACTGTAAATCATTATCTACTGTAGGGTGGTTTCCCCTATTGGGTTTAAAATTCGTCTTTTGGTAGAAAATTCATCTTTTGCGGTAGAAAAGACATCTTTCTTGGTTGGAAATGAACTTTTTTGTTGAAAATTCAACTTTTCGAGTTGAAAATTCTACTGCAGTGTAAAATTTCGTCTTTTTGACTTGAAAATTCAACTGCTTTTGGTTATAATTTCATGTTTTTTGTTTGGAAATTCGCATCTGTGAAGGTTAAAAATTTAACGATTTTGATTTATCTTTCAGAAAGCTTTATAGAAGTTTAGAAACGATTAAAAAATAATTTAAAACTGAGAAAAGATTTCAACAATTTTTTTAATGTACATTTTTGAATATTTCCAAAAGAAGAAGCTTTTTAAGAATTTTGAAAGGTGTAAAGCGAATGAAAAAAATTTCGCTGGATTCCTAGGAAAATTAACAATTAGTTTTTATTTTGAAAAATCAATTTTAAGATATCCAAAATTATAATAAATTTAAATTTAAAATGTAAGTCTTTTTCGGGTTTCAATCGTGTGCAAAACTATGAATCTTGCCGACGTTTCGTGAACATTGCAGTTCACTCCTTCAGGGCCTGAATAGTTAAAAATTAAGCAATTCCAAACTTTGTTTGAAAATTTAAGAATTCTTAAATTAGAATCTTAAAACTAATCGTTGAAAATCATTGATTTTTAGATTATGCATCACGTTAAAAAGTTGGATTTAAGCAAAAATGAATTGTTCTTGAATCACGATATTCTATAGAAGCTGGAGTCCATCTCAAGTGATAACAAGAATTTTCGTGCTTGAATGGGATTTGCGTGTAACTCGGTGTACTTATGAATTACTTCATTAGTTCATTTACTTCATCAATCATAAATTTCGAATAATGAATTAGTTTCTTCTAAAAATGATGTATTGCTAGTAAAAAGTTATGAGTATTTGAATTTTAAAAATTGAAAGGGTTCACTATCAGAAAATTTTCAAAATTGTTGTTAAACGTGTGATATTATTTAATCTAATGAAAGCCCATAAATAATAAAATCGTACCACGCGTTTTTGAGAAAAACTACTTTTTATTTTTAACGATTTGAAATATCATTTTTTTTAGAAACGAGTAACGACGCAAAATATAAACAGCAGTTCATGGTTCAAAAGTGTTTTTCCTTTCCTAAAATCTATTTGTTTGCTTTTAGTTTAATAACAATGTAAAGACCAATTAACAAACATGATTGTTTGAAAAATGTATTATTACTTATAACTGTCTTCTCTTTTGATAATTGCTGTAAAGTAGCGTTTTTTTTTAATTTTTAACTTTGCTTTGGCTTTTTAGTTACGAACAAATAATAAAGAAGCAATAGAGAAAATATTTTTTCAAACAATCTTCCTTTTTGTGAATATGTTTTTCTGAAATAAAACAGATAATTTGAAATATTCCTCAAATTTTCGGTATGGAATGAAATATATGAATGTGAATTTTTTTCTTGAAGTAGTTACCGAAAAATAAAAAGTCAATGAAAAGCTGAAAATTCCAGAAAACCTGGCAACTTCCTAGCATATTAATAACTTCCATTAATAATTATCTCACTAAGTCAAAAGTGAACGAAAAGTTAAAATTTAAAAAAAACTGTAACTTTCTAACATCATTCAAAGAGAATATTATTAAAAATAATGAATTCTTTAAAGAATTATGTTTGTTAAATTGAATTAATTATTACCTGACTAGAATTTGAAAGTGGACCAAAAGTGGAAAATATTAGAAAAAAACTGCAAATTTCTAGCATTATTCTAAGAGAATATTATTATAAATAATAAATAGTGTCAACAATTGCGTCTGTTAAATGCAGTTGATTATTGTCTCGGTCTAACTGAAAAGTTGGAAACCAGTTGAAAAAATCAGATGAAACCGTGAATTTCTAACTTTATTCTAAGAGAAAATTGCTATAAAATATAATACATTGTTTTAACAATACATTTGAAAATCTAATTATCACTATAAAGTAATATATTATGCACACGAAACAATGTTTACTAAAACTTATGGGGTTTATTTAAAACCCCAAAAATAGACTTATAGGGGTGGAATTCAAAAATAAATTTCTCATTCGTATTCTATGGCTGATATTGAAGAGTAATTTTCAGGATCAACTCGATATACATAATATTGACAATTCTGAATACAATTTACAAAAATGTGTCTTTTTATGGCAAATAAGTGTTAATCTTCATGGGGCTTGCGGAATTTTTGAATATAATTTTTTTTTAAACGCATTCATTTTTTGTGGATTTGACCAAATTTGGGGGAGATATGCATGAAAATTAAAAAAAAAATCTGCCCGCTCTGCGGGCACATTCTCATCGCGCGCTCCGCGCGCGGTTCGCTTCGCTCGCAAGTTTGTGCGCGCCTAGGGCGCGCGACTGTTGGATCTCGCGCTTCGCGCTCGATCATATATTTATCTTGCGCTTCGCGCTCGATTATGTATTCACCTCGCGCTACGCGCTCGGGCGTATTTACATCGCGCTTTACGCTCGGCTCCTCTAGATTTTTGAACTTCGTGTTCGACTTCGATGAAAAGAAAAAGTTTGTTTGCAAATATTGTAAAATTATCAAAACCTCTACATATTAAGTGGTTGTTACATTTGTTATTATTTTAGACTGAAAAGGAACTTTATTTACTCAAGGTTCTATCGACCTTAAGGAACACATTCTCATCCAGACACTCGCGCTTCGCGCTCGATATTTGATTTGAAAATCATTTGAACCGTATGATAGAAACAAAAAAGTTTGAGCGCACTTACGGCGTGCGATTTGGTAAATAGACTGAGCGCGCACTTTGTGCTTCGTGTTATATGTTCTTCATATACAAATTACTAAATTTGTATTTGATTTCAAATGAAAAGTAATGATATAATTCAGGCGACAAATTTTATTAGTTAACATTTTATTTTAGCTTGTGCCGTTTATCAAAAAAGTTAATTTTTTTCATTTTGAATATATTCTTACCACAAAAATTTATTACGGGTTTGTAAGTCTTTTTTGAATGCACAATTTTTGTTCATTTATATGTTTTCGTACCTTGCATTGTTTTTTCAAAAATTTGATTTTTTTTACTGTCAATGTTATTTTCACGAATAAAACAAAAACCACGCATCCTATCGAAACATGAGTCACAATAAATTTGTACCTCTTCCTTGGATGAACAAATTTTGTTTCGGTCATTTTTTCGTAGCTGGTAATATTCGTCTGAAAATTTGATTTTTCTATTTTCAATGCTGTTTTTTACGAATAAAACAAAAACTACGCGTCATATCAAAAAGTGAATGATAAGAAATTTGTAGATCTTTTTTAGGTGCACAATTTTGATGAGATGATCTTTTCTGGTATCTTGCATAGTTTGACAGCAAAATGGCTTTTTTGATTTTTCATTAATTTTTTGTGCGATCAAAATTTGAATTTTTTATTTTTCAAAAATTCAAAAAGTTGTTATGAAAATATTATAGGGTGTTCAAGAAGCAACGTTTTTCTCCTCTTGACTTTTTTTCATATCGTGCGTTTTTCGGCTTAAAATGTTCATTTTCGTTTGTTTTTTGGAATTTTGAAAATGCTATAACTCCAGTAATTTTTTTTTATCACGAAAAGTCATAAGAATATTTTGTTCTTCATTTTGCGTACTACTAATAACCGTACATAGAATTTTCAAATCTTCAAGAAAAGTGGTCTCAAAAATTTTCAAAATGTGCTCACTTTTTGGATTTTCATCCAAAATAGCTGGTTAACGAACTCGTTCTCTATTTTTCGGCCATAAAAAACTGTGCCAAAGCTCAATCAAATCTGATCATTTTTTCGAAAGTTATCGTGGCTACAGACAGACAGACAGACTACAGACAGACACCTTCGTAAAAATCGTTTTTTCTAGCTCAGGGGGTCTCAAAACGTGGAGATTTGATGAAAACCGACTATGTCAAATTTTACATAAAACCAATACCTTCTCATTAGAATGAGAATGTAAAAAATTGTGGACCACCTTAGTCCACGTGGACTTTGGCTAGACCCGATAGACCCCCCGGCCTCCCTCTTGGAGAATCGTGGACTTTTGCCTTTTTCGTTTGAAAATGCATTTCTTTCTGTATAAGTTTAATCTTTTTTGCTTAAAAATGCAACTGTTTGGTTGAAAATTATTCTGTTTCCGTCGAAGATGAAATTTCTTGTTCAAAAATCAATGTTTTGTAGAAAATTCGCATCTTTGGCTCCAAAATTCAACAAATTGGTAGGAAATTTAACTGTATGGTTGAAAATTTATATATTTTTTCGAAAATTCGGTTTTTTATAGAAAATTCTAGTATTTGTTTTAAAAATTAATGTCTTTTGGTAAGAATTCATCTTTTTGGTTGAAAATGTAACTATTTGGTTAAAAATTCAACTATTTTTTGGAAAGCTTATCTTTTGATTAAAAATGCAAATAACTTTTTGGTTGAAAATTCATTTGCTTTGATTGAGGATTTTACTGTTTTCTTAAAAAATTATCCCTTTTTTATTCGATTCAGCTGTTTTTGATTTAAAATAAAAATCTGTTCTTGCTTAAAATATCAACTATTACATTTTTCGATGAGAGCTCATCTTTTTTCGTTGAAAATTCAACTAATTGTTTGAAAGTTGAACTACTTTGTTGATTAATAAGAAACAGTATTTAATTTTCAATAACAAAAAAAAATGCAAACAAAAAAAAGTAATTTGTCAACCAAAAAAGATTGTACTTTGTTTAAACAAATGAGAGTTGCTCAAATAATAAAGCTGATGTATTGAAAACGTGTACAATTTATAAAAAAGGTTCCTTAATTTGGATTCTGTTACGAAAAACACGTCTTTGTGACAAAAACAATTGTTTAAATAAATAGGTGTTCGCTAAATAACATAGCTGAGATATCAAAAACGTATAAAATATAGTAAAAGGCTACTTTGCTTATGATTTTGTGGAAAGAACGAACTTCTTGTGGAAAAACGGGGCCAGTACACGTCAGGAATATCGCAATCTGCAAGTGTAGATCGTTCGTAGTGAAATTATAGTGCGATATAAAGTATGTCACATAAGAGCGTAGCGGCGTTTATCCGCAGCCGGTAAGTCGTAGCATTGCCATTTTTTTTTCTAGTATAGAGGGAACCTTTGCCGTTTTCGCAGTTCCATCAGTAAGACGTCCAGTCTCCCCCAGCATCGATAATTGCCTGGCATCTCCAAGGCATGCTTTGGACAAGATTTTTGGCGTATTCTTTCTGAAGGACCTCCAAATTTGTCGAGACAGCTGATTCAAATTGCAGGGCCGATTTTTTCGAACCTTCAGCTTGATTAAAATCCAAACATGTTCAATGGGATTTGCGTCGGGCGACTGAGATGGCCAATCCAAAGTGACGACGTTTTTTTGCTCTTTCCACGATTTGCACGTTTTGCGACGAGTTTTTCACTCAGCAATGGTTTTAGCAATGTGCTCCGATATTTGAGGGTATTACCCTGCCGATGGAACAGCACTGAAACGGCACTCAAAAAGCACTGCCCAGTGCCGTTTCAGTGCTGCTCGTTTAAAGCTACTCAGATTATAGTTTTAAATGCCTGCAGAAGTTCCCTTTATACCTGCGAATAGGCTACCAAGTAGACCAGCTGAAAGGGATTAAAAATGAAAAATTAAAATTTGTGAAATTTTGAAATTACCTCTGAAAAAGTTAGAAATTCAGAATTTACGGGTTTCGATAATTTCAGATATCTAACTTTTTTTTTGAAAAGTTTAAAATTCGAATGAACATAATGTATCTCGTAAATGGAATGAGATACGCCAAAACAGACAACATTTTCGAATTCAACTTCAGAATAGTATATTAGTATATAATTTATAAGGACTTGCATGTTGGTGGCGGAAGTGAGAACGTGTTTAGTGACAGGTGGAGAGAGAATTTTACGGAATTTGTGTGGAAGGTGTGAGTGGAGTGTGAGGGTGGAAGCCGAGGAGGTGAGTAGGGTTGTGTGGGGTGAATTGGGGAGATAAAAAGTGAGTTTCAGCGTGGGTGGGAGGTGGTATCTAGCTAGATAGGGAAAGTGAGGTTAGGTTGGCAAGTAATCGGGGGAGTTCGTGGTCAGGAGTCCTGGGCTTTCGAGGGTTCAAGGGTGGTTCTCGAAAAGTTAGGGGATGCTAAGGGAGAGAAAGGGGTGTCTGCAGGGACTGAGAAATTGAAAAAAAAGGCGAAAAAAAAGGAAAATTTGGCGGCGAAAGACGCCAACATTTGGCAGAGACATCTGTCGGTTGCGGCAGGTACTGCATGGATAGGTCCCAGTTACCGGCGGTAGAGCGGGAGGTGGGCAGCGAGAGTACTGGCAGTGCTGGTAGTGAAACCGACGGGGAGGGAATTTTCCACAAGCCACGACGGCCAGCAACGCGTCGCCCGGTGTCGAGCGGTGCGTCGGGGAGAAGGAGAAATCGGGACGGTGGCAACGAAGGAAGCGAGAAGGTAAGGGAGAGAGCGTCAAGCGCAAGTGACGGGGAGGATCTCTTGAAAAGGAAGAGAGACAGCCAAGAGAGTCCGGAGAAAAGCGAGGTCGAGAGCCCGTTTAAAAAAAGCGGGATAACACCGAGGTCATCCCCCCAAAAAAATGGAGGGGATGTTGGAAAAGGAGGCTCTCGGGATGTTGTTAGGCGAGATCAGGGGGCTGAGGGAGGACATAAGGGGGACCAAGGTGCAGATGGAAGGTATGAGGGAGGACTTGCGAATCAGAGATGAGAAATGGGAAAAGGAGGTGAAAGAGCTGAGAGAGAGAGTAAATGGGTTAGAGAGGGAAAGAAAAGAAAAAGAAGTTAAAATAAAACAGATGGAAGAGGAGATTAGGGTGTGGAAAGAAAGGACGGAAAAAAGGCTTGAGAAGGTGGAGGGCAGGACGGAAATGGAAATAGGAGTCGGGGGTAGCGGGGGCGAGATTAAAGGTATTTGGGAGAGGGTAGGGAATATGATAGAAGAGAAAGTGGGAGAGCGTAGGAATGAAAAGGAGGAGAGGGCGGATAGAGAAAGGATGAGGGCAATGGAGTTGAGAATGGAGAGAAAGGAGAAGGCAGACAGGAGAAATAATATTATGATAAGAGGGTTGAAGATGAAGAGCGGGGAAGAAAGGGAGGGTGTGGAAGCGCTGCTACAGAGCATAGGGTGGAATAAAGGCAGGGTAGGGAAAGTTAAGTTGGAGGGGAGAAAGGAGAAAGAAGTGGCGGTTGTGGAGTTGGAGAGCTGGGAAGAAAAATTGGGGGTAATGAGAAATAAAAATAGGATAAAGGATAAGGAAGTTTTCATCGATCACGATTTGACGAGAAAGGAAAGGGATGTACAGAGAATGCTGTACGACAGGGCTAGGAGGGAGAGGAGTGAAGGGAGATCGGCGAAGGTAGGATATCGGAAAATAAAAATAGACGAGAAAATGTGGGTGTGGGACGAGGAGAAAGAGGTGTTGAAGGAAGTGCAGGGGAATTTGTTTCGTAGGAAGTAGGTGGGTGGGGGTAATGCAGGGTAGAGGAGTTGTGAAGGTGCTTTACTGGAACGTAGCAGGGGTAAAGAAGAAGGATGAGGAGTTCTGGAGGTATATCCAGGAATTTGATGTGGTAGGACTGGTAGAGACGTGGGTGGAAAGAAAGGAATGGGATAACATAGAGCCAAAGCTGCCAAGGGGGTATAGGTGGAGACTCCAGGAGGCGGTCAGAGTGAAGAAGAAAGGAAGGGCTAGTGGGGGAATTATAACGGGTATTAGAGATGGATTAGAGGAAGAAGCTCACGGAGAGGAAGAGGGGGAGGGAGTACAGATGAGGAAAGTAAAGATAGGAGGGGTAATGTGTAAGTTTGTGACAGTGTACAATAAGGATGGGATGGAAATAATTAAAGAAAGGGTGGAAGACCTGTTAGGTGAAAGAGAAGAGGGTATGGTGGTACTGGGTGGGGACTTTAACGCGAGGATGGGGAGGGAAGGGGGCCTTTACAGCGAAGGGGAGAACTTCGAAAGGAATTCGGAGGATAGGTTAATAAATAAGGAGGGGGAGATTCTAAGGGACTGGATGGAGGATAGAGGCTGGGCGGTGGCAAATGGTATGGCAACTGGGGACGAAGAGGGAGAATACACATACGTAGGTAAGGTGGGGGTATCGGTAATAGATTATGTAGTTATGAATATGCAAGGATGGGAGGAGATGGAGAGATTCGCAGTAGAAGGGAGGGTAGAATCAGACCATCAGCCATTAGGATTGTGGATAAGGGGTGAGAACGGCGGAAGGCAAGGTGGGGAAGAAGTGTCGACGGGGGAGAGGGTTAGCTGGACGAGGGAGGCGATAGAGAAATATAAGGAGCAGTTAGGGAACGTACGCTTCGAAGGGGAGGCGGTGGAAGAGATATGGGAGGATTTAAAAGAGAAAGTGAAAGGGTGCGTGCAAAAGAAGGTATTCAAAAAGAAGAAGAAAGGAATGGTGAAGCCGTGGTGGGATAGGGAGTGTAAAAAGATGAAAAGAAAGGTGAAGAGGAAGTATAAGAAGTGGGAAGAAGGTACTGCGAAAAGGGAGGAGTACGTGGAAATGAGGAAGGGGTTTAGATTGATGTGTAAGAAGAAAGAACAGGAAAAGGAGAAAGAGCTGGAGGAGGAGTTAGGCAATGTTAAGACAGAAGGGGACGTCTGGAAGATAATAAATAGGTTTAGGAATCGTAGAGTAGGGATAAGCGACAAGATAGGGAGTGAGGAGTGGAGGGAGTTTTTTAAAGAATCATTTCAGGGCTCAGATTCAAGGAAGAGAGATGATGGGAGTAGAAGAACGGGGGAGGCAGAGATGGAGGAGTTGAATGACGAGGAGATAGAGAAACAGATAAGGAAGTTGAAAAGGTCAAAATCAGCAGCTAGAGAACGAAGCATGGCTGTTTAGTACACAAGAGGTTAGGGAGAGGCTGAAGGAGGTAGTGAAGAAAGTATGGAGGGGGGAGGGATTCCCACGAGGGTGGAGAGAAGGATTAATAGTGCTTCTGTATAAGAAAGGAGAGAGGGATAGGCAGGAAAATTATAGGGGGATTACGCTAATGAATATGGCGTATAAAGTATACGCGATGGTAGTAGCGGAGAGGCTGCGGAAGGATGTCGAGGGGAAAGGAATATTGCCAGAGACGCAGGCGGGCTTTAGGGCAGGTAGGAGTACTATCGACAATATCTACGTTCTGCAGCACGTGGTGGATAGAGAATTAGCGAAGAAGGGGTCGAGAGTGTAAGCGTTTTTTGTGGATCTAAAAGGCGCGTTTCCGTGGTGGATAGGGGGAGGTTGTGGGAGGCGATGGAGGAGAGGGGAGTGGAGAGAGGCCTGATCGAGAGGGTAAGGGAGATATATAAATAAACCAAAGATAAGGTAAGAGGAGGACAGGGGATTTCGGAGGGATTCTGGATGGATAGGGGATTAAGACAAGGGTGTCCGCTTAGCCCGACGCTTTTTGCGATTTTAATTGCGGATATGGAAAGTAAGCTGGAGGCCGGAGTGGTAGGAGGAGTCAGGATAGGAGGGGTTAGAATTTGGTCGCTAACGTATGCAGATGACATAGTCTTGTTGGCAAAAAGCGAGGTGGCCTTAAAGGAAATGATGAAGAGGTTGAGAAGATACCTGGATAAGAACAAGTTAGAACTAAATGCGGAAAAGTCCAAGGTTATGGTTTTCAGAAAAGGAGGTGGAAGGGATAAGGAAGGGCAGTGGAAGTGGAAGGGAAAGGCGGTGCAGGCGGTGAAAGAGTTTGTGTACCTGGGCTTCTTGTTTCGGAGGAATGGCGGAGTGGATGGTCACATAAAAGAGAGAGTGAGGAGGGCAAATGTGGTGATGAGGCAGGTGTGGGGGTTGGGAAAGAAGTTATTCGCAGATGATTTTGGAAGGAGAATGAAATTGTTTGACTCACTAGTGATGAGTGTGCTATTGTATGGAGTAGAGGTGTGGGGGTGGAAGGAAAGCGAAGAGGTAAATAGGATACAGGAGAGATATGTAAAGTGGACACTGGAGTTGGCAAGGAACACGCCTAATTATATTGTCAGGAGGGAGACGGGGAGAACGAGTGTAGGGATTCTAGCGGGGAGTCGAGCGTGTAAATATGAGGAGAAATTTTTGGAAGAGGGGGGAATTAAGCTGGTTAGGGAGTGTTGGTGGGAGAAGGAGAACAGGAGAGGGGGTGGGAAGATGGAGGTTGAAAGAGAAAGGTATTTTTGAACGAATGGACTGCATATTGATGAATTGAGAAGGATGCATGAGGAAGGAAGGAAGGTATATGAGTTGGTTAAGAAAAACAGCATGGAGAGAGAGAAGACAGCAGGGGAAGAGAGAATAAGAGAGGCAAGGTTTAATGGGAACTATGTGTGGATTATGCCAAGGGCGAGAGCGCAATATTTGTGTGAGAAAGGAGAGAAAGGAAGTCAGGAGCTTATAGCGAGGATGAGATGTGGGTGCATGGAGGGTTTCAATAGGTTCTGGCTCGCTAGGGAAAAGAGGATGTGTGAACTATGTGGAAAGGGGGAGGCAAGAGTGGAGCACTGGTTGGAGGAGTGCGTGGAGGTGGAAAGGAGTGGGATAAGCATGGTGGTATTGATGCATGAAAGGGGGGACAAAAGGGCAGTAGCATGGGTGGAGGGAGTATTGGGAAAGATGGAGAAGAAGAGAAGGAAGGAGGAAGAG
>CAKNYM010048470.1:0-12077 GCA_932195095.1 Andricus curvator
TGAAACTTTATTTGTTTTGTTTTGTGAAAACTGTCATCGACCATAACCTCGCAAACAAAACAAGATACCGTTCATTGCGAAAATGTACGAGATCGGCTCTACATGAGTTAATTAAACTCTTATTTCATACCTCCTCAGCATTTAACAAATTTAATTATCCTCTTATTGGTTTTTTAAATTTGTTTAACAATAAACAACATCAAATACGGGAATTCAAATTTCGTTTACAACTTGGTCCACCGTATCACTGCACCTATGTCAATTCATCATGGCGGCCGACCAATGAAATGCGAGAATTCAAAAATGGCTCTTGCGCAAATATCTTTTTCCAAACTGGGGTGCATTACGGGTTGCATTTGGGGCTATTTCTTATACACGCAACAACCCTATGACTACAATAATCTTGTCCTTACTGTATATATTGTAGGAAAATATTTTAAAGAATTTCAGAAGATTTCAAGGAATTTGCTATTTATTGTAATAATTTGAAGGAACTTTAAAGGACTGGGAATATTTTAGGGCATTTGAAATGCCAAAAGATTTTAAAGGGTTTGAAATATTTTTTGTAATAATTTCAAGGAACTTTAAAGGACTGGGAATATTTTAGGGCATTTGAAATGCCAAAAGATTTTAAAGGGTTTGAAATATTTTAGGATATTTTAACAGATTTCAAGAAATGTTCAACTGATTTTAGTAATTTAATTGATTCAAAAGGATTTTTAATATTTTAGAGTATCTCAAAAGAATACAAGGTATTTTCGGAAGCTTTAAAATGTTTCGAGTAATTTTAAAATATTCAAACTAAATCTTTTGGAAATTTTAAAAGATTTCAAGGAATTTTCAAAAGTTCTAAAAAGTTTAAAGTGATTTAAAAGAAGTTGAAATATTTTAGGGACTTTCGCAGGTATCTGTTTCAAAAATTTCGAAGGATTTTAATGGATTAGGATTTTAATGGATTAGGAGAGTTTTAGATAATTTCAAAGCAATGCAAGGCATTTTCAGAAGATTTACGTAATTTGAAGGAGTTTAAAATTTTTTTGGAGGATTTAAAAACTTTTAGAGTATTTCAAAATATTCCAAGGAATTTTCAATTTATTTCAGTAATTTAATTGATTTCAGAAAATTTGATTTACATAATTTAAGGGAGATTGAAATTTTTTTAGAGGATTTGAAAACTTTTAGAGTATTTCAAAATATTCCAAAAAATTTTCAATTTATTTCAGTCATTTAATTGATTTCAGAAAATTTGAGATATTTTAGAGTATTTATAAAAACTTCACGGCATTTTCGAAAGCTTTCGAACATTTCAAGGAATTAAAAAAAAATTAATGGTTTGAAAACTTTTAGAGTATTTTAAAAGATTCTAAGGAATTTTCAGTTGGTTTCAGTAATTTGACTGATATCAGATGATTTGAAAAGATTCGCAGTCATTTTCGAAAGCTTTAAAAAGTTTCGATTGATTTTAGAGATTTTAAAGAACTTGAAAGATTTTAGGGAATGTTTAAAGATGCAAAGGAATTTTGTATTTATTTCAATAATTTTGGAAGAATGTAAGGCATTTGTAAGAGATTTAAATGATTTCAATGGATTTCGAAAGATTTGAAATGTTTTAGAGTATTTTAACAGACTCTAAAGAATTTTCAATTGATTTCAGTAATTTAATTGGATTTCAGAGGATTTGAAAAATATCAAGTGATTTTTAAATATTTCAACTGAATATATATTTTAGGAAAGTATTTCAGAGAATTTCAGAAGATTCCAAGGAATTTTTTTTTATTTCAATAATTTGATGAAATTTCAAAGGATTGGGCATATTTTAGTGTATTTTAAAAGAATCCAAGGCATTTTAAAGAGATCTCAATAATTTCAAGGAATTTTAAAAGATTTTAAAAGGCTTAAAATATTTAAGGGAATTTTTATGGATTTCAAGAAATTTTGTATTTATTTCAATAATTTGAAGGAATTTGTAAAGATTAGAAATATTTTAGGGCATTTCAAAAGAATCCAAGGTATTTTCAAGAGATTTCAACAATTTGAAGGAATTTCGACAAAATTAGAGGATTTCAAAACTCTTAGAGTCTTCTTTAAGATTCCAAGGATTTATCATTTGATTTCAGTGATTTAATTGATTTCAGAGGATCTGAAATATTCTAGAGTAATTTAAAAGATTCCAAGGCATTTTCGAAAGCTCTGAAATTTTTTTAGTGTTTTTGAAAGTTTTAAAGGTCTTGAAATATTTTGGGCAATTTCTAATGACTCCAAAGAATGTTTTTTATTTGCATAATTTGAAGGAATTTCAAAGAATTTGAAATATTTTAGGCTGTTTTTAAAATTTTTATTTGATTTTAAAGAAATTAACAGAATTTCAAGAATCCAAGGCATTTTCAATTGATTGCAATAATCGATTTTAGAGGATTTTAAATTTTTTAGAGTATTTAAAAATTTTTAAGGCATTTCAAAAAAAATTTTAAGTTTCAAGGAATTTAAAAAAAGTTTCAAGGATTTGAAAATCTTTAGATTATTCTAAAAGATTTCAAGGAGTTTTCAATTAACTTCAGTGATTCAATTGATTTCAGAGGATTGGAAATATTTTTGAGTATTTTTGCAGACTCCAAAGCATTTTCGAACGCTTTAAAAAGTTTCAAATTTCAAGTAATTTAAAAATATTTCATATAAATATTTGAGGAATTTGAAAAGACTCTAAGGCATTTCCAAAAGATTTCAATAATTTGAAGGAATTTCAAAAAATTGTAAAGGATTTGAGAACTTCTAGAGTATTTTAAAAGATGCCAAGACATTTTCGAAAGCTTAAAAAAGTTTCAAATGATTTTTAAAGAACCGAAGGATTTTTTTTATTTCAATAATTTCAAAGAATTTCAAAAGATTGGAAATATTTTAGGGTGTTTTTAAAAATTGCAAGGGATTATGAAGAGCTTGAAAAAATTCAAGGAATTCCAGTCACTCATAGGAATTTTCAATTAATTCAAAGAATTTGAAATACTTAAGGTATTTTTAAAAACCAAAGGAATTTCTAAAAGCTTCAATACATTTCAAAGCATTTCAAAAGATTTTAAAGGATTTGAAATATCTAAAGGTATTTTTAAAAATTTCAAGTGATTTTCAAGAACTTTACAAAGTTTCAAGTGATTTCAAGAGCTTCCCAAGAATTTGAAATATTTTAGGAAATTTTCTAAAAGATTAAAAAGTAATTTACAATTAAAATGTTAAATTGATATGAAAATTTTTCTATTAATTTATTATTTCATGATATTTTAAAAGATTCCAAGGGATTTTCTAAAATTTTCGAGGAGTTCTCTGTTTTTGAAGGATTTTACAAGCTTTCTAGGTTTTTGAATAAATATCAAGGATTTTAAGAAGTATCGTCAGATTGAATAGAATTGCACGAGATTTCATTTCGAATTCACGCTGAATTCTTATAAATTCTTTTGAATTCTGCAGAATTTTTTTGATTTTTTTAATTCACGTGAATTTAATTCTACTGAACTCAATGTATTTTTTTATTTCTTCTTAGTTTTTGTTTCATTCATCTGGAAGTCGGTACTTCATCAAATTCTTTCAAATTTCCTAGAATTTTTCTTAACTCATTTTAAACTTACTGATTTTAATGCATTTTTTCATATTTATCATTTCTATTAAATTCCACTAAATTCACACCAATTTAACTGAAATCAACGAAATTTTTGGTATTTTTAAAATCTTTCTAAATTGAAGTTGAATTGTTTTGAGGTCTTATGAAATTATCCTAAATTCGTTACAATTTGCCTGGAAATTTTATAAATGTCATCGAGTTTTTCGAAATTCTTTTATGTTTAAAATGGCTTTAGTTAAATTATTAATCCTCATTAGTCACTTTTAGTCACTTCTTGAGTTGGGAATTAATCGCTTTTGGTCAATCCTTTTGTTTAAATATGTCACTCTTTCCATTTTTTCAAGAAAATTATGCTGTGGCAGCCTATACATTGAAAACGCATAAATTTAAATTTGTTTTTGTCCTATTATAAAAGATTCTATATGTAAATAAAGTTACAAGTTCAGAATTCTGCTCTTATTATTGGCCAGGGAGTTTTAAAAAAATGGCAGAAGTCAAGGAATTTCCGTAGAAAGAACTTCAAGCCTCTGTCAAAAGTAATTAGGGCTGCCAAACAGTCTCTTTCAGAATTTTATTGAAATCATTTAGAATATTTGAAAAGGTTCCAAGATATTTTTTTCATAGATTTCAATAATTTGAAAGGATTTTAAAGATTAACAATTTTTTTGTTTGTAATTCCAAGGAATTTTCAAGACCCCTAAAAAGTTTCGAGAAATTTTAAAAGATTTGAAAGGATTTAACATATATCTTAAAGTGTTTAAAGGATTTTAATGTACTTTCAAGATATTATTTATTTTTAAAGGAATTTTAAAGGCTTTTAATATCTTTAAGAGAAATAAACAATTTTTTCTGGAGTTTTCAAGAATTTTGTAGAACTTCGGAATATATAAAAATATATATCATAGGACCTGCAAGGTTTCAATATATTTTAAAATATTCAAATGTATTTCATGAGATTTCCGAAGATCTCAATGATTTGAATCGATTTTAAAAGGTCTCAAGGTATTTTAATAAATTATCCAGGATTCAAAGAAATATTATAAAATTGCATTCAACTTCACGGGATTATATAATATTTTAATGTATTTCAAAGAATTCATTCACAAGAAGTGAGGGATTTTGTAGGTTCGCACCGATTTGAAGGGATTTTCAAATATGTTTTGCAATTCATTTGAAATTCACCCTGAATCATTCCTAATTCATTCAGAATTCTTTTAATATCTCTTTCCAATTTTTTTAATTTACCTGAATTCTTTTAAATTAAATCAATTCTGTTCAATTCAATCAATTTTTTTTTTAATTTTCAGTTTTTGTTTAATTCCTCTTCATGCACATATTGATTTTTAGTCAAATTTTGGATTAGAAATTAGTCGTTATAACTTGCATCATTCATGATAAACATTATAAAATTAATTTTTTATAAAAAAATGCACTACATCTCTCAGTGCATAATAAAAGATTAGAGGCAAATGGATTACTATTCAGCAAAGGCAATAATGGCCGAGCAAATAGACAACTTGAAAATTTGTTATCATATTTCTTAAAAACTGAAAGATTGGTAATTACTGCCATTATTCTATGTATCATTCATTTTCTTCAATTTTGTACAACTTATATAATAATAAAAATTAATATTATTCGTAGCATTTATCAAATTGAAATTCATATACTCATATACATGTTATAACAAACAATTCACAATTTATTTTATAAATAATATTTCTTTGAATTTATAAAATGAAAATTTTCATTACGGCAATATAATTTACAAATAAGTTAAGTGTCAAACAAATTTAAGAGTAAATTGTAATAAATTGAATTATAATTATATTCACAATCGTTTCCAGATGATAACGATGGCAGAATTTGCCTACAAATGAATTATGAGAAATCTATTACTCCTTTAACAGAGAAAAACTAGCTGTGAATTCGATCTCGAGTGTTTTCACTTTGTTTGTATTTATAATTATATGGTGCTAATTTCACGAGCACTTTGCTTCCCGTTAGCAAATGTATTTGCTTCCTCATAGAGGAAGCATTAGTTATTTTTTTTCAATAATAGACAAACCAAAGTCTTCATTTTGATCAATTTAAAAATAGAAATGTACAACAAATGCAAACCTACAAAATAATACAAAAAATTTTTTAACACAAAGCAAAATCAGACAAATCAAATTTTATATTCGAAATGATAATTTTTCGAGCTGGAAAAGGGATGGAAAAAGTTCTGTAGCACCCTGTCCCTTTCCCAGCTTTATGATTTCTTTACAAAAATTGTCAGAATTACCCTATTTGAAAACTTAGGATCAAAAAGTCTTTTCTATTCATGCATCAACTTTGAATTATGTCAATGAAAAAAGTTTTTCTATTTGGAGCAGATGACTCAAATATTATAAATGAGCATAACTTCTTTAATCTTCAATAAAGTGTATTAATATTATAGATAAATCGATTTGCCTTGAATCAAGGAATCTTTTCCGTGCTTGCATCAATTTTGAATTATGTTAGTGAAAGAAGTTTTACTAGAAAAAACCGTTTTTCAAAATATATAAATTACCATAACTTCCCCACTCTTTGATAAAATGTATTATTATTATAGGTCAATCGATTCGTTTCGAACCAAGGGATCTTTTATATTTTTGCATCAACTTTAAATTATGTTCAAGAAAAAAGTTTTACTATAAAAAAACGTATTTTCAAATATTATTGCATTACCATAGGTTCCTTACTCTTCAACAAAATGTATTAATATTAAAGGTCAATCGATTCGACTCGAATCAACACATCTTTTCTGTTCTTGCATCAACTTTGTATCACGTTAATGAAAAAAGTTTTACTATAAAAAAACCGATTTTCAAAATATATAAATTACCATAACTTCCCTACGCTTTAATAAAATATATTAATATTATAGGTCAATCGATTCGTCTCGAACCAAGGAATCTTTTATATTCTTGCATCAACTTTGAATTATGTTAATGAAAAAAGTTTTACTATAAAAAACCGATTTTTCAAATATTATTAAGTGCTAAAAATGCAATAAATATTTTTAAAAATCCTTCGGTCAGTTTCAAGATATTAGTCGGGAAAATAAGCCCTCCAAATTTCATCAATTTATCTGCGACCGTTTTCAAGTTATCGTGTTCACAAAAAAGCGTGACATCCACACATCCACACACACACACATCCGGACAATTGCTTACAACATTGTATTATATATTTTTAAATTGGGGAAGGTTCAATTAAATGAATTTAAAAAATTTCGAAAATGTTACCATTACAAAGCTTCCTCTATGAGGAAGCAAAATGAAAAGGAGCTCCTTATTGGAGGTTACAGACATCATCCTGTGGTGCATTCTAATTATTTTATACAAATATTTTGTGACATTAATTAAATATAAATAACATAGAAAAAGTAAGTAGATGGTTCATTCTTTTTCATAAAAAAGTAATAGGCGCGCGCCTTGGCGCGCGCAAGACTACTGGTTTGATACTAAATCAAGTGATAAGGTATAATAATTTTACAAAATCGAACCAATTCCTTGATAAAACCTTAGGTCAGAAAATTGTAAAAAAATTTAAAACTCAAAAGGGTAGACAATCAGGATGGTGCTTCCACTGTACTGCCCAATGTAAAAAATGTGTCACGAGAGTTGAAAACGGCCGTACCGCGGCGCTGATAGTAACTTTGTTCTACGAAACCATGCAATACCATGTGAAAAATGCATACAAATTACAAAAAAAAAAAAAAAATGAAAAACCGTTTAAAATCATTTTTTTTTTATAATGTAGAGTCAGGTAGGAAATGGGACTTATGTACTGACTTAGTATTTTGTTTAATATAGGAAAAAGCAGCATAATTGACATAATTAAGAAAAAATTGCATTGATGTTCGGGACTTATAAAAAATAATGAAAAAATAAATAACGTATACACAAATTAATGAAAAAAAATTGTCGAAAATATAAATGACCAAATTATAACATTTCCAAAATTTCAAATAACGACAAGATTCTTAATTGACATAAAATAAAATCCCGAATTTAAAAATATCCGAAACTAAAAATGACCGACTTCGAGACCAAATTATAAGATTGCCGAATTAGACGATTACCGCCAAACCACGCTGAAAAAAACCAGTTCTCGTCAGATCACTGAAGTTAAGCAGCGTTGGGCGCGGATGGGTGACCATTCGATAATACTGCGTGCTGTTGGCACATCGTGGGTGTGGTGAGCCCAACTTGTAGTTATTTACTACAAGAAACTATCCACCTAGAAACACTACCCGAATCGGGTAGTGTCACGCCTACCATGAAAGGGAAATGGCTTAATGGTATACTACTACTACTACTACTACTACTACCGAATTATAAAATAAACGAATTTCCGCAAATATTTCAATTACCGAAATTTAGAACTGCCGAACAATTCATTTATTTTATAATTCGGTCAATTTTATAATTCGTTAATTTATATTTTCAGCATTTTTTTTCGTTAATTGGTGGTTTTGATATATTTACTCTTTCGTTATTTTGTATTAGTCCCAGATATTCAAACACTTTTAAATATAGTGATGAAAAACCAATTTTGTTGATATTGCTGTTTTGCAATATAATGCGACTATATAATAAATGTAATTATTATATCTATATATTACAAAAAAGTAATATGATATATCATAAAATATTATTTTCTATTACACATAACGAACTCTTAATTTGATATTTTTAAAATCAAATAGACTTTGTAACGAAGCTGAAATATGCTAACATTTGTATATTCACTCGTAAAGAAAGACCATTAACAAATATTCTTATCTTTGGCACGAATCAAATTAATTGGAAATTATTTTTCGAATTCTTATAATAAATTACAAATTAGAATCAGGTTTCAGCTAATTTCGCTAATTTCTTTTTCTGTAAATTAGCTTTTTTGGAATCAGCTAAAGAAATGTTAGCAAACTGTCGCATTCTATTCTGCAAATATAAGACAAAACTTCTTTCCCATGTTCTGCACAAGAAAAGTAAAATTTGGGTTTAGACATCTCATTCAAGACTAAGTTAAAAATATGACTTTGCTTGTTTTTTTTTTGCAGAGAAAACGAGTTATCGATTGATTTTATAAGATCAAAGAGTTTAAAATTCGGGTGCTGAAGATTGTGATTTTGATCTCAAATGATTAATTTTGCCACTGGATGATTAGTTTGGCTTTGACCCACACTTTCGTCATTTGCAGAATAACATAGTGCGGATTTGCAATCAACGCAGTTTCTCTTTTTTAAGTTTTGACAGATTTTACCTGTAATGTAATACATTAAACAATGATTGTGTAAATGGCCCGGTGGAGTTTTCTACTAGTGTTTTTATGTTTGTTTATCGCATTAATTATGCCGATGTGTATCGCTCGCCGGGGTGCAGAAAACCCGAAGATCCCGAATATGAAAAAAAATAATTTTTTCGTCGTTCCGAAAGATTCAGCTATTAAAGCTTTATGGTGAAAAGCTTTAATTCGGAAAAATTTTACCGTGAAAGCAGGCCAGTTCGCTTGCAGTAAAAATTCTTTAAAGGAAGACATTCTCCACGAGAAAATCCTAAAAGGACCCGATGGCACTATTTTGGGAAAGGTAAGTAATTGTATATTTACTGTAAAATCTAAATCACAATTTAAAGATAAAACAAAAGTAAATTCTTTTTCTCTCAATAAACTGTATTATTAGGTATTTTTACTTGCTACTCGTCTCAAAAAAATTCGGTTTGTTTTCCCCTCAGGAAGTGTAACAAAAAACACAATTTATTCATATTTTTTCTAATTTTCAGAATGAAAATAATGTGCCAAGTTAATCTAGTCAATGTTCTATTTAAGTAGCATACAAAAAAAGTGAAGTTAATTTAAGGATTAAATTTGAAGGCTACAAAATGTGTGACAGTAACCTCAAATTTTCTTCTTTAACCATTCATGTGACCAAAATCGTAATTTCACTTATTTGTACTATGCATGAATAGACCATTCATGACATTAGCTTGGTACAAATTTTAATTCTGAAAATTACGAAAAATATGAATAGATTGTGTTTTTTGTTAAACTTGCTGAGGGGACAACAAACCGAATATTTTTGAAATTAGTAGTAAGTGAAAATACCAAATAATACAGTTTATTGAATAAAAAGAGTTTACTTTTCTTTTATCTTAAAATTGTAATTTCGATTTTACAGAAATATATAATTACTTATCTTTCCCAAAATAGTGCCATCGGGTCCTTTTAGGATTTTCTCGTGAAGAATGTCTTCCTTTGAAAAATGTTTACTGCAAATGAACTGGCCTGCTTTCACGGTAAAATTTTTCCGAATTAAAGCTTTTTGCCATAAAGCTTCAATAGCTGCGAATTTCGGAACGACGAAAAAATTAATTTTTCCATATTCGACATCTTCGGGTCCTCTGAGTTCACTTTTGAAACCTGATTTGCACCCCGGAGCGATGCACATTGGCAGAACTAACGCGACAAACAAACATAAAAACACTAGTAGAAAACTCGACCGGGCCATTTTCACAAGAATTGCATAAAGAAACCGTTTTATTGTTACATTTTCAAGAGTTTGTAACGACTCTACATGACGAAAGCCATATAACCGTCAAAACAACACGAAAAAAGTTACGACTAGCGCCGTCGCACAGTGAGTTTTTTTACAAAATTTTGTTCAACATTCTGCTGACTGCTCAATTTTTGACCGATTCTAATGAATTTTTTTTAGAATACTCGTAACGAATTATAATTTCATGTAGCACTGCTACTTTTTTAGTTTTCTGCCAAAAACTAACCTACAAAAATATCAACTTGCCAAGGTTGCTGAACCACGAAATTTCGAAACTTTCAAAACCATGAAATCGGTAATATCTTTACACACAAACCTCAAATTCACAAACCTCAAACCCACGAACATAAAAGACCCAAACCCGTAAACCCACAAACCTCATACCCACACACCTCAAACGCACAAACCTCTGACCCACAACAATTATACCTCAAACCCACAAACCTCGAACCCACGAACCTCAAACCCACACACCTCAAACCCACAAACCTCAAATTTAAAAACCTCAAACGAACAAACCTCAAATCCACAAACTTAAAACCCCCAAGCCCATAAACCTACAAACCTCAAACTCACAAATCCATAAACCTAAAACCCTAAACCCACAAACCTCAAACACATAAACCTAAAACCAGAAATCCACAAGCCCACAAACAGCAAACACACAAACCTCCAAGCCGCCAACCCACAAACCTCAAACCAAAAAACCTCAAACCCCCAAACCCGTAAACCCACAAACCTCAAATCCACAAAAATTATACCTCAAATCCACAAACCTCAAACCCACGAACATCAAAACCCACGAACCTCAAACCCACAAACCTCAGACCCCCAAACCCGTAAAGCCACAAACCTCAAATCCGCAAAAATAAAACCCACAAGCCCATAAATCTACAAACCTCGAACTCACAAATCCATAAACCTAAAACCCCAAACCCACAAACCTCAAACACATAAACCTAAAACCACAAATCCACAAGCCCACAAACAGCAAACCCACAAACCTCCAAGCCGCAAACCCACAAACCTCAAACCAACAAATCTGAAACCCACAAACCTCAAACCCAAAAACCTCAAATCCACAAACATAAAACCCTCAAGCCCATAAATCTACAAACCTCAAACTGACAAATCCATAAACCTAAAACCCCAAACCCACAAACCTCAAACACATAAACCTAAAACCAAAAAACCTCAAACGCCTAAACCCGTAAACCCACAAACCTCAAACCCACAAAAAATAAACCTCAAACCGGTAAACCCACAAACCTCAAACACAAAAACCTCAAACGCAGAAACCTCAAATCCACAAACTTGAAACCCCCAAGCCCATAAACCTGCAAACCTCAAACTCACAAATCCATAAACCTAAAACCCCAAACCCACAAACCTCAAACGCACAAACCTCAAACCCACAAAAATTATACCTCAAATCCACAAACCTCAAACCCACTGTAACATTATTGTTTTATCTGAAATATTGACGTTATATTGAATTCTAATTTTCAGTTTCCATGTCGAGCTGAGATCCACAAATTGACGACTTTACCCAAATCGAGACTTGTTACCCTTCTTGAATACGCGTTTTCCCCTATTTTGGATATATACCATTAAACCATTTCCCTTTCAGGGTAGGCGTGACACTACCCGATTCGGGTAGTGTTTCTAGGTTTTTCTTGTAGTTATAAATAACTACAAGTGTGGGCTCACCACACCCACGATGTGCCAACAGCACTCATGTCAGTATTCTTGAATGGTCACCCATCCAAGTACTAACCGCGTCCAACGCTGCTTAACTTCAGTGATCTGACGAGAACTGGGTTTTTCAGCGAACCTCAAATCCACAAACATAAAACCCCCAAGCCCATAAATCTACAA
>CAKNYM010048470.1:12087-40694 GCA_932195095.1 Andricus curvator
GCAAACCCACAAACCTCCAAGCCGCAAACCCACAAACCTCAAACCAAAAAACCTCAAACCCCCAAACCCACAAACCCACAAATCTGAAACCCACAAAAATTAAACCTCAAACCCGTAAACCCACAAACCTCAAACCCAAAAACCTCAAACCCAAAAACCTCAAACGCACAAACCTCAAATCCACAAACATAAAACCCCCAAGCCTATAAATCTACAAACCTCAAACTCACAAATCCATAAACCTAAAACCCCAAACCCACAAACCTCAAACACATAAACCTAAAACCACAAATCCACAAGCCCACAAACAGCAACCTTGGCAAGTTCATATTTTTTTAGGTTAGTTTTTTGCAGAAAACTAAAAAAGTAGCAGTGCTACATGAAATTATAATTCGTTACGAGTATTTTAAAAGAAAATTTATTAGAATCGGTCGAAAACCCTAAAACCTAAAACCCATAAACCCTGAACCCATAAACCGTAAACCCATGAACCGTAAACCCATAAACCGTAAACCCATAAACCGTAAACCCATAAACCCTAAACCCTAAAGGTTGGTGGGTTTGTGGACTATTCTGCATGATGTACGTATATGTCGAGTTTTATGAACATGGGGTTTGATGTTTGTGGGTTTGCTGTTTGTGGTTTTGAGGTTTGTGGTTTTAGGTTTATGTGTTTGAGGTTTGTGGGTTTACGGGTTTGAGGTTTGTTGGCTTGAAGTTTGTGGGTTGGAGGTTTGTGGGTTTGCTGTTTGTGGACTTGTGGTTTTAGGTTTATGTGTTTGAGGTGTGTGGGTTTGAGGTATAATTTTTGTGGGTTTGAGGTTCGTGGGTTTGAGGTTTGTGGGTTTGAGGGTTGTGGGTTTGAGGTTCGTGGGTTCGAGGTTTGTGGTTTTACGGGTTTGGGGGTTAGTTGGTTCAAGGATTGTGGGTTTGAGGTTTGTGGGTTTTGCTGTTTGTGGGCTTGTGGATTTGTGGTTTTAGGTTTATGTGTTTGAGGTTTGTGGGTTTTGGGGGTTTAGGTTTGTAGGTTTATGGGCTTGAGGGTTTTATGTTTTTGGATTTGAGGTTTGTGCGTTTGAGGTTTAATTTTTGTGGGTTTGAGGTTTGTGCGTTTGAGGTTCGTGGGTTTGAGGTTTGTGGGTTTACGGGTTTGGGGGTTTGATGTTTGTTGGTTTGTGGTTTTGTGGGTTTAAGTTTATGTGTTTGAGGTTTATGCATTTGAGGTTTGTGGGTTTACGGGTTTGGGGGTTTGAGGTTTGTGGGTTTGAGATTTGTGGGTTTGAGGTTCGTGGGTTTGAGGTTTGTGGGTTCGAGGTATAATTTTTGTGGGTTTGAGGTTTGTGCGTTTGAGGTTTATGGGTTTGAGGTTCGTGGGTTTGAGGTTTGTGGGGTTGTTTGCATGCGTAACCATGCTAATATTAAAGAAAAAGTTCATTTGATTAATTTGTTTATTCAAACAATGAAAATATTCCGGTACAGAAAGATATTACAAAATAAGTGGTTAAATAAGATATAAGATCCGACGTACAGTGCAAGCTAGATATTAATTCGTTCGAGGGTAGTTCAAGACTGACCTCCGCTGAGGAGCAGGCAAGGGAGCAGGCTAGATTCCGGTGTTTCCAGAAATAAAATCTATGTACATTTCAAAATTTGGAAAAATGGCAACCTCGGAATTTTTCCTGAGGTAATTCATCAAGCAGGCCGAGTGATAGAAAGTTCAAGATGTTAAAACTGACCGCGTCAAGGGTCTATTGAGGGAGGTTTACAGTCTCAAGGAAACGTGCCGATTCTCGTTTTACCCTTCTTAATGAAACACCAAGCTAAAAGGTTGCAATATTTTGGGCACTTTCTCTCAGTCGTTCAAACATTCAACGGTTTCAATTTAGACAAATTATACAACAGTAACTATTCACTCAAACAGGGTTTGAGGTTTGTGTGTGAAGATATTACCGATTTAATGGTTTTAAAAGTTTAGAAATTTCGTGGCTCAGCTACTTTGGCAAGTTCATATTTTTTTACGTTAGTTTTTTGCAGAAAACTAAAAAAGCAACAGTACTACATGACATTATAATTCGTTACGAGTATTTAAAAAAAAATTATTAGAATCGGTCAAAAATTGACCAGTCAACAGAATTTGGTACAAAATTTTGTTAAAAAAACTCACTGTGCGTCGCATGGCCGTTTTCAACACATGGATCCAATTTCTCATAACCACTAAAAGAAGTAAACAAATAAAAAAATTGTTTAGACAAATGAAATTCATTTTAGTGACACAATTATTTATAGCAGAATAAAGTAAATTAAAATATATGGTAAATGTCCCAGTAATCGTGACGATTTCAATAACCGTGAAACTTTTTTATTATTCAAATATATTGTTAAAAAAATATGTCAGAAGTAACATTTAATGATAAAAACAATTTATTTTTAGCATTTCATAGCAGCGAATAATATTTTAATGCATTCAGATTAAATAAAAAGCAAGAAAATTGGCTTCACGATTACTGGGACGTTCACCTTATTATTTTGGTACTGTCTATGGTTACGGAATTTTCCGTAACGTTAGGCCTGAACGAGTTGGAAAAGGGGTTAGAGTGACGAAAAATTCCGTAACCATAGACAGTGCGTATTATTTCTCCAAAAATTCGTTATATTTTTCGTATAAATTTGATTTATATTCGAATAAATTTTTTAGATTTTCAGTCCTAGAAATCTTAATTTTGTTTACAGTTTTTTAACCTAATGGTGTTATAAATGAAGTGGTTAGTTTTTGTAAAATTATTTTACTTCAGTTAATATTAAATTATTATTTTGATGACCACGAAGCTTCCAATGGTTTTTGTTGGCCTTTTTGTTTCTTTTCATATGATTCCACTTCCATATTTTCCAAATTCTGATGCATCATTTAATTGAAAGAAAAACTTTTTTAATAACAAAATGTCATTTCCGGAGTCATAGTCAATTTTAGGCCAATATAGGAAGATTATGACAGTAAAATCAATTTTTTCTCATCAATGAGTCAGATAACGTCGAGACTTGATGAAATCCGCGATAGGCAATTTTCAGATGAAACCAATACCTTCTCATTCAGATAAGAATGTAAAAATGTAATTTCAAGAACCATAGTGCTTTGTAGGCCAATATGGGAAAATTCGGATTTCAACTCCCCCTTGAAATTCAAAATTTATTAAAAAATTCTATATTCGTCCTGCGAAGTTGTATATCTTCCAGAAAGGGGAGTCAAAACTAGGTTAATTTAAAGAAACACTTTTCGAATATGAAAAAATGTAATTTCCAGAAACACTTTCATTTGTTATTTCTAATATCCATTTATCTCCGCGTGTCTTAAATCACAACAAAAATACTACGTGTAAAAAAAACTCGGCCAAGTTCCTCCATAAATTTTTAAATTTTATTTATTTACGTTGAAAGTAATCAAATTTGTGAAATAAAAGAAGCCAAGTACGATTAGTAGAAAATGTATAAATAAGAGTGCTTTTTAATGAAAGGAATTAGTTAAATTAATTAGTTTAATAAATAACTTTTTATGTTTGATAAGAAAAATAAATTGACATTTAAGAGTAATAAAAACAAAATTAAAATTTTGGCGGGCCTATTATTGTCTTTAAATGATAAATATAAATGTGGCATGATAAAAATAATGATAATAAATTATTATATTATAGGCCTGCCAAATATTTTTTTTATTCCTCTAAAAAATCAATTTATTTTTCTTAGAAAAAAAAATTCATTAAACTAATTCATTAAGTAATTCCTTTTATTAAAACATACTTCCTTTCATACATTTCCTACTATTCATACTTGGCTTTGTTTTTTATTTCAAAACTTGTATCACCTTTAACATAAATAAACAGAATATTAAAATTCATGGTGGTACTTTGCTGAGATTTTTTACATGTTTTGATTGTATTGAGATTTCATCCATTCTTTTAGTAATAACGAAAAATCCACAAACAGTGATAATTTTTTCTGAAAATATTGCAATACAATTATTGTAATTTACATTCGAATTTTTCTTGAGAAAAATTTTTACTCGACGATTGTTAAAAATGAAATAAAGAGTCAAAATAGTTTGACAAAAAATTTTGTTATTAAAAAAGAACAAATTTTCGACGAAATAGTTACATTTTTAACATAAGTAATCAATTTTCAACTAAAATAATGAATCTTCAACAAAAAAAAGGAATTCTTAATCCAATAGTTGAATTTTCTACCAAATATAGACAAATCTTCACCATAATAGATGAATTTTCAACGAAATAGTTAAATTTTCAACAAAGTAGTTAAATTTTTAACCAGACAGAAGAATTTGCAACCAAGAATATTAAATGTCTATCGCAAAAGATATCGATAGAAAAAAACTAATTTTCAATCGAAGAAATGAATTTTCAACCAAACAGATTAATTTTCTACCAAAAAAGATTAATTTATAACAAAATATACATGAATTTTTAACCAAATTTTAAGTTTTAAAAGGAATTTTCAAAATAATAGTTAATTTTTCAACCTAATAGTTTAACTTTCAACGAAAGAAATTAATTTTTAACCCGAAAGATGAATTAGTAACCAAGAAGATTAATTTTCTACCGCAGGAGAAAAAGTTTTAACATAATACAGAAATTTTTAACCAAACAGCTGAATTTTAAACTGAAGAAGAACAATGTTAAACCAAACATGAAATATTCAAATTTTCATTAAAAAAATTCATTTTCAACAAAAAAAGAATGACATGTTAACAAAATAGTTAAATTAAAAAAAAAAGTAATAATTTTCAACTGAAATAATGAATCTTCAACCAATAAAATGAATTTTTAACCTGTTAGTTGAATTTTCAACACAAGAAAAAGAATTTTCTGCCAAAAAAAGACAACTTTATCAAAAACGATGAATTTTCGACAAAATAGTTAAATCTTTAACAAACCGATGAATTTTCAACCAATCACTTTTAAAAATTTCCGCTCGAAACTTCCAACAAATGTATTGGAAGTTTATTTCCGAAACGTAAGGTAACGCTACAATACAAAATGTTGTAGTTTCCAAATGCTGGTACTGCAATGGTACCTCACATGTGATGGAATTTTACAATACATTTCCTGTAGCCAGTAACACTTCTGTATCACATTGGCGGCTGGACTCGACACCTGTTGAACCGAAAAATTGAAGAAGAAAAAACGTAAATCATTTCTCAGGACATTCATGGAATTCACGTAATTAATTGAATTCTCGAAATTTATGGAATTCAAGGTATTCATGGAATTCAAGAAATTCACGGAATATCAGGATTTCACAAAATACACGGAATTTACGGAATTCATGGAATGCAGGAAATTCATTGAATTAACAGAATTCATGGAATTCACGGAATTCATGGAATTAACAGAACTCATGGAATTCACGAAATTCATGGAATTCAAGGAATTCATGGGATTCAAGGAATTCATCGAATTCACGGAATTCACAGAACTCACGGAATTCAAGGATTTCACGGAATTCATGAAATTCATAGTATTCAAGGAATTCAAAGATTTCATGGAATTAAAGGAAATCACGAAATTGGCGGAATTCATAGAATTCAAGGAATTCACGGAATTAATGGAATTCGCGGAATTGATGGACTTCAAGGAATGTATGGAATTCAAGGAATTGATGGAATTTGAGGAATTCACGGAATTTACGGAATTCGCAAAATCTAAAGAATTCACGAAATTCAAGGAATTCATGGAATTCAAGGATTTCAAGGAATTGAAGGAAATCACGGGATTTATGGAATTCACGGAATTAAAGAAAATCACGGAATTGGCAGAATTCATAGAATATAAGAAATTCATAGAATTCACAGAATTCAAGAAATTCATAGAATTCACGGAATTAATGGAATTCACGGAATTTAAGGAATTGATGGAATTCAAGGATTTCCCGGAATTCACGCAATCTAAGGAATTCACGAAATTCAAGGATTTCAAGGAATTGGAGGAAATCGCGGAATTCGCGGAATTCATAGAAATCAAGCAATTCATGAAATTCAAGGAATTCGTGGAATTCATGAATTTCACGACATTTGAGGAATTTACGGAATTCAAGGAACTCACGAAATTCAAGGAATTCACGAAATTCAAGGAATTCACAAATTCGAAGAATTCACGGGATTCAAAGAATTCGTGGTATTCAATGAATGCGTGGAATTCAAGGAATTCAGGAAATTCATGGATTTTGATGAATTCACAGAATTCATAAAAATCAAAACATTCGTCCGATTCATGGTATTCATTGAATTCCATGAATTCCGCGAATTCCATTAATTTCGTTAATTCAGTGAATTTCGTAAATTCAATGAATTCCTTGAATTCCGTGAATTACTTGGATGGCACGAACTTCTTGAACACCTTGCATTCCATAAATTCTGTGATTTCCCCGAATTCGATCAATTCCGTGAATTCCATAAATTCCGGCAATTCCTTCAAATCCATATACTTCGTGAATTCCGTAAATTCCATGAATTCCTTGAATTCAGTTAATTCCGCGAATTCCGTGAATGCAGTCATTCCCGAGAATGTATTAAATTACATGTATTCCTTGAATTGTATGAATTCCGTGAGTTTCATGAATTCCATGAGTTCCATGAATTCCCTGAATTCCATAAATTCCGTGAATACCATGAATCCCGTCAATTCCAATAATTTCGTGAATTCCATGAATTCAGTGAATTTCATGAATTCCATGAATTTCATGAATTCCATGAATTGAGTCAATTCCATGAATTGAGTGAATTTCATGAATTCCATGAATTCCATGATTTCAGTGAATTTCATGAATTCCATGACTTCCATGAATTCCGTGAATTCCATGAATTCCGTGATTTCTGCGAATTTCATGAATTTCGTGAATTCCACGAATTCCGTGAATTCCGCGAATTCCGTGAATTCGGAGAATTCCGTGAATTCCATGAATTCCCTAAATTTCGTGAATTCCGTGAATTCCATAAATTTAGGTTATTCCGTGAATTCCTTGAATTCCATAAATTTCGTGAATTTCTTGAGTTTCATGAATTCCATGAATTCCATAAATTCCGTGAATTCCATGAAATCCGTGAATTCAGCGAATTCCGTGAATTCCATAAATTTTGTGAATTCCTTGAATTCCGTGAATTCCATTAATTCCGCGAATTCCATGAATTTCATGAATTTGGTGAATTCCATGAATTCTGTGAGTTCCATAAATTTAGTGAATTCCGCAAATTCCGTGAATTCCATTAATTCCGCGAATTCCATGAATTCCATAAATTTCGTGAATTCCTTTAATTTAATGAATGCCATGAATTCCGTGAATTCCTTGTGCACAATTTTCGATTTATAAACGCTACAATACATGTATTGGAATGCTCGACGGTGCTTCACGATTTACAGCACTTACAATACATGTATTGCAATTTCGTCATTCCAATACCGTGTTTGCAATTTTACCTTACGCTTGTATTGTAGAACTGTTGGAGAATTCCAAACATTTTTAACAGTGTAGGGGAAACCGCCCTACAGTAGATAGGAAAAAATTCAACAGCATATAACTGCATCAGTTTTCAAAAATCAAGAAAGATTATCGTTTTTAAATAAAGCTTATATATTGAATTGAGTATTTTTATAGAAAAAAATATCACGAAATTAATCAATTAGCTGTATTAAACATTTTTATTAGACCTGGTCAAGGCTGCGATTTTGACACCTTTGTCCATCTATAGATAATCGTTTCTGGTATTGCTTTTGGGCAAGACAGAATACTCAATTCTGGATAATTATGATTTATCATTAGTATACTTACAACTAAAATCAATTTATTGAGTAAATAATAGTTGAAACTATGATTATTTTACAAAAATCGCAAAAGTTTACATTATTGAAATTTTTTTTATCACTGTTAAAAAAATCTGATCGAAATTTAATATACATGTGAGTAAAGTCATTTGCACATACCGTACATTAATTTTAATATACCATCATGTTGTAAAATTAATATACATCTATATTAAAGTCGGTAAAACAGAATGCGTGAAAACAACAAGTCCTTTGATACCTTCAGATCTTGTCAAATTTAAAAAAATAAAGCAATAACCTTACATTCAACGACTAAATTCTTACTTACAATTAAAGTGCAACGTACGGGTGGAATTATTCCTAAAATTCGCTGCGAATGTTAGAATTTTAACGTGAGTACAGGTGCTTGGAGGTTAGGTTTCTTAATTATTTGTTTAATTGAACTTGTCTCTGAAAAACCAGTGTAGTTTACATTCATCTAGGAGAAAATATTCTTTTTGATCATTTATAATTGAAAATTGCTGCCAGAATTGTTTTTAATTTTTGTAAAGTGCAAATATCGGACTTTTCTGATAAATGATCAATATGCGGTATATGAAATTTAATAACATAGTCTCTTAATGGCGATTCCGTATACCTAGGTTTTAGATTTAATATACAAATGTATATTAAATGTATATTAAAATTTCAAACATTTTTAACAGTGATCTTTGATATAGCGTGAGATTGGTACGATTGGTACGAGATGGTTAACCTTTATAAAATTTAACCTGACTTGCGATGACAGAAAAGTGCAGCATTTTTACATACCTTAATCCTAAAAATGATATCTTTTCCGAAAGGCTCCTTAAAACACAACTAAAATTTATGAGCTTTTTAATAACCAATAATTTACACTATTTTCTTAGTTTATTATTTACAATAATTTGAATTTAAAAACTTCACGAATCAAAATAAACAAACAAACACAACCTTTAACTTAAAACCGAGCTTAAAACAACTGCGAGACAGTCGCAGAGCTGCCAATTTTGACAGAGACATTTTTTGTAATTTTCCGATTATCTACTGTTGGTTATCTACTGTTGGAAAATGTATTATCTAATAAAAAGTCCTCAAATATTTATAAATATTAAAGAAAGAACACTTTGTAATAATAAGTATTGTTCATTGAACTTCAAGCTTCGATTATAATGTATAAACATGTCATAAAAATGTTTCATTAAGTTAACAAGTATGAATAAAGAAGAGGTGAAATTTTTTTTTCCAGGTTAAAAATTAATTTTATGCTCTCACGCATTAATTAATTATAAAATTTCAATGAAACTTCGTTAGAAAATATAGTATCTTTGCTGAAACGTTATACTAACAAAAGTAATTAACGATTTTTGTCAGTTTTCCAGTTAATTAAGATTATCTACTGTAAATCATTATCTACTGTAGGGTGGTTTCCCCTACAGCTTCGCATACTGCTTGTTATGTGGAATAAATCAAGCGCATATTAAAATTGGTGCAGATAGTGGTAGAAATTTTTTGAAAATAACTTTGTCAATCCAATCGTTAGATTGTGAATTAATATACTCAAATAAAAATAAGCGGATAAAATACAGTGAAGGAGTAGTAGTTTCAAAGAAATTCAAAGATTCTGGCGTTAATAAATTATTTTTGATAGGCTTAACTGAATGTTCAGAAGAAAACCATCATAATTTATATCTTTTATGGGACTTATTACATCTTAAGGATTTCGAAGGAACAATTTCAGCGGACTTGAAACTATTAAATATATTGGTTGGCCTCATGTCCCATAGTAGTTCGTATCCGTGTACTTGGTGTACAGCACATAAAGACAATTTGAATACTTTAGGTACTTTAAGAACTATCAGAAATTGCATTGACAATTTTGAAGCTTGGGAGAGAAGTGGGCGCAAGAAGAAGGACTGCAAAAAATTAAAAAATTGTTCTCATTTACCTATAATTTCATCAAGTAAGGAAAAAACGATTATTGTTTTAGTTCCGCCACCTGAATTACACTGTTAGAAAAATCTCTACTGAATTTAGTATACATGTAATAGAAGCAAAAATTCACAACATGAAATTAAATGTAGTATACCAGCGTACAGTAAATTTAGTATATTTATACTGAATTTATTACACGCGTATACTAAATTTCTTATACGTGTATACTAAATTCAGTATGAATATACTAAGTTTACTGTACGCTGTTATACTACATTTAATTTCATGTTATGCATTCTTGGTTCCATTACATGTATACGAAATTTAGTAGAGATTTTTCTAACAGTGTAATTCAGGTGGCGGAACTAAAACAATAATCGTTTTTTCCTTACTT
Source organism: Andricus curvator (assembly GCA_932195095.1). Classification (NCBI taxonomy): domain Eukaryota; kingdom Metazoa; phylum Arthropoda; class Insecta; order Hymenoptera; family Cynipidae; genus Andricus; species Andricus curvator. Next base: position 22,261 of record CAKNYM010048470.1, read on the forward strand.
GATGAAATTATAGGTAAATGAGAACAATTTTTTAATTTTTTGCAGTCCTTCTTCTTTCCCCCACTTCTCTCCCAAGCTTCAAAATTGTCAATGCAATTTCTGATAGTTCTTAAAGTACCTAAAGTATTCAAATTGTCTATGTGCTGTACACCAAGTACACGGATACGAACTACTATGGGACATGAGGCCAACCAATATATTTAATAGTTTCAAGTCCGCTGAAATTGTTCCTGCGAAATCCTTAAGATGTAATAAGTCCCATAAAAGATATAAATTATGATGGTTTTCTTCTGAACATTCAGTTAAACCTATCAAAAATAATTTATTAACGCCAGAATCTTTGAATTTCTTTGAAACTACTACTCCTTCACTGTATTTTATCCGCTTATTTTTATTTGAGTATATTAATTCACAATCCAACGATTGGATAGACAAAGTTATTTTCAAAAAATTTCCACCACTATCTGCACCAATTTTAATATGCGCTTGATTTATTCCACATAACAAGCAGTATGCGAAGCTGTACGCGACGTGAATAAGTATAATAGTAGGCACGTTTAATTATAATACAATTATTATATAGCTATTATATATTATTGTACATTGTATATTACACATTATGTATTCTACAATAACATAAAAATATTATGTATATTATACTTACTATAGTTTTTATAAGAAGTTAATGTTTAAATTTGAACATTATGTATACGAATTTTTTGATGAAATATTCATAAATATATTGATAAAATTTTTTTTAAATCGTTTCTTTTGTTTATTTATTGATTAACTTCTCGTTAGTAATTCTAATTTACATACAACTCCTTTATATAAACCTAATTGTATGGTCTTATTAACTTGAAAATAGTATTTTACTGATTTTTAGTATTTCAAATAGGTTTTTCCAGGCAAAAAAAAATCCGTTCAGGGAAATATTTTCATTTCATCAAAAATGGTTTCCCAGAAGCATTCAAAAAAATCTCCTATTCATAACTTTGGGGTACCTAAAAATATTATTTTACTTTTTTAAAGGCCACCGCGGACAGTTTGCACTCCAATCAGGACGGCTAACATTTGTATTGTGTTGCATGGGTGAAACTTATTATTAAATGAATAAATGAGTCTTATCGGAGAAATTCATAAGAAGAAGTCAAAGAATGTGCACGGAAAAAAAAAGTGCTGGAAATTTTCATTGACCGAGGCTGTGACTTTAGGATAGGTCTAAAAGCATTTGAAAATTGGAAAATATCGTATTGAAAAATCACGCAAATAGTGTTTGAAGAAATAAAAGACTTCTTATAGATTGCGTCCAGCGCAGTCAGTGAAGCACTCCTAGACGTCATCAACAAAATATCACAGACAAATTTGTAAGTCGATCAACACTCCAATATTAAATTCTCGAAGACAGTCAAGGAAGAGTTCATAGACTGTCAAGCTTGGCATTCATGCTAATAAAAAGTAAAAAATTCTTTTTTAAATTTATAATATTATTATTTTTAACTTATATATTTATTTAAACATAATGTATCACACACAATTACTACCCATATTAATCGCACGCTTTTTACGCTCTAAAAAATCGGACGCACGCTGCGGGGATTAGAACTACCTATACTCGAGACACGAGACTAACGCAACTCATTCCTAACCGCTCATGCCACTCGGCTAATCATTCGCAATGAAAACACGGTAAAAAATCTTGGCGTTGTGCTACAGCTGAAAACTGCATGGCCGCGTAAAAACAATCTGAGTGAGGGCTGCGAATTAGACAACTTGCTCAAGACTAACTTTGCTTAATAAATTAAACACATTGTTTAAACAATTACTGAAAAATATAATTTTTCACGGAAAATTATTTTTTGACCAAGGGATGATTTTACGTCAAAATATGTTTTTTCTTCATTTGAACTAAAATTGTTTGAATAATTTTTCAAATTTGTGAGATATAACAGAAAACCTGATTGCACCGTTCGATTCTATATGGGGGAAAAAAAATCCATGTAATGGAAATTTTTTTCAGACAATTTCATATGTAGTATAAATAAATAATTACATAGTACTACGGCACATGATAAAATTTCTGTTTAAAAATTAAATTGAGTTATTTTTATTTTTTAAATTAAAGAATTTGATTCTAGATTGAAGAAATTAATAACAATTCAACAAAAAATCAAACTTTTTCTCCTCTGTGCTCTTTTTGTGAGATGCACTGTTTATGAGTTGCAGCGTTATAAACAATTTATTTTAAAAAACTGACGTATTTACCAAATTATATCTATAAATTATTGAAAAACAAAATTTTTAACTTGGGCAAAAACTTATTTGCATTGACACTCTTAAAAGATGAAAAAATTATTGAGATAGATTCGAAAATCCTTTTTATAGATTGTTATTTAAAAAATGGTTATTTTAAATAAAATTTTTGATGAGAAATAGCAATTTTAACCACAATCCAAGAAAAGTATTTTAGATTTTATATCACAATAATAAATTTTGTTAAATAAATAAGGAAATTGTTTAAACAATTGTTGTGTATCTGTTTGAAAAAAAATAACCCACATATTCGATTCGTAATATCTCGGGGACCTCTCAGTTTTTCAAGAAGTATTAGTGGTGACTCGATTAACTTCTAAACAACTTTTTATTATTTATTAAAATTATAAATAGGAAGATGACTTTTATGCAGATGTTTTTGTAATGAAAAAAAAAACACATTTTATTCTATTATGAGACACATTCCTATATTTTATTTTAATATTTTTATAAATATTTTATGTACAGAAAATACGAACTTGAAAATAAAATCTGCTTACATCCAGTTTTTTGCAGTGTAATAATAGCCATCTTCTAATTTATTTTCAATAGAAATAAGTGTATTATAAGGAATATCGCGAAGATTGAGAAAGACGTAGGAATACTTAATACCACTAAAAATTTTGAAGCGTGTAAATATTCGTTTAAGAAACAATCGTGCAACTTTGTTAAAGGAATTTGATATCTATCAGAATAAGGTAGCAAGTGAATAAAATTTGTCACCTCAACTAACTCTTGGAGATTTAAATCCTTTATTTATGCGACCAGTTGTAAAAATAAACGATCGATTTTAAATTCGAGGGAAGGCATACGTTTTTTAATCATAAATAATCATTTAAAATAATTCTTAATATATTTATCCGTTTTACAATAACTTTTTGATGTAAACAATTTATTTGCACATTTAATCATTTTAAATAAGCAAGTCAATGATAACCAATCTCCGAGGTTTGGGAGCACTGAATCTTCGTCCACTGTCCACTACATTCATATCAATGTGAATTTGTCCCTGAACGTCACTGACCGCGCCTCTGCAAATTCTCGCAGATAGTCATGGAGTGTTTCCCTGACTCGTATTCCAGTTCTTTCTTTCTGAATCACGCACTTATTCAATTCAAGTCTTTGAAATTATAAAGAGTTTTTTATAGCTATTTCATGACTGTATACATTTTCGTTGTTAACTGTCTGATAAGAATTCCAAGACTGTTATTCCTTGACTGTGCTTGAAAACTTCCATGACTTTTCTTTATTTTTCCATGAAAATTTACGACAACTTCATAGAAAGTATACGAGACTTTATAAAAATGATGGCCCGTCCAAAAGTCCAGCACTAATCTAGGAAATGTTCCAAGACTTATTTTTTCCGTTTGTAGTACAGTGAAGATTCTATATTTTTTAATAAATGTGTGCAAAATAATAAGTGTGGAAACATGGGATATAAGTGTATAGCTCTTGGTTGCAACTCGGGCTACGACAATAATTAAGAAAATAAACACTTTTCTCTCGTACCAAAAGATCCGGATAATCCATTTTTAACCCATTCATTTTGGAAATTTTTAATTAAGAAAAAGAACAATTTTTTAATATTCAGCAAGAATTGACTGCTTATATAAAATGATCAATTATGAATGAAATAAAATTTCAGAGAGCTAAATTTAACCTTTAAATGTTACAATTTTAATTGTTCTTTTTAAAAAATTTTTCATTCGCAAGTGAACTTGTTGAATTTTTTTGTATAAATAACAGTTGAAAAATTCTTCATTTAGGAAAAATTCGAATAAGTTGAAGAGATATTTAGAAGTTTTGAAAAGATTCAAACATAATTTTAAACTTTTTGTGCATTTTTGCTTCTATTACATGTATACTAAATTCAGTAGAGATTTTTCCAACTGTGTACATTTATTAATTGGAGTAGTAAACACTTTGTTTGACAACATGCATACAAAATTTGAGAATCTTAGTGAAATGTGGGCCAAAAAGTGTAACGTCAGTAGAGAAGTGCTGTATGGAAGTGCAGGATTTGCTGGGAATTCAAGTAAAACGTTGTTAAATAAAGTTGATGTACTTCGTGAAATTTGCTTATCCGTGAGTAATTTTTTTTTTGTATGAAATATGTGAAATTTTTTGAAGCATTTAAAAATGTGGTCTTATTAACTTGAAAATGGTATTTGACTGATTTTTAGTATTTCAAATAGGTTTTCCCAGGCAAAAAAAATCCGTTCAGGGAAATATTTTAATTTCATCAAAAATGGTTCCCCAGAAGCATTCAAAACAATCTCCTATTCATAACTTTGGGGTACCTGAAAATATCATTTAACTTTTTTAAAGGCGTCGGATTAGTTCACCGGCCGGACGCTAAGAAAATCAGAAAAGTGGGGGCGATGCATGAAGCTGGTTTATGTTTATCGTTACATGACAATCTTGAAAAATGGTCGATCACTATAGCCAATTATCTTGTGTTGGTAAAATTAGATAAAGTGGAGGGAAACGTTTGAAATCTTATATAATAAGGAAACTTAAAGGTTATTAGTAATTAATATTAAACTACGGTATATATCACTAAGGAAATCGGTGTCGAGGCGTTTGTTTACAGAATTACTATGTTTTATAATTTGGAACATTTCTTTGAAATTACGATTTTTGTATTTATTTTCTGTACCTAATATTTTAGCATTAGAAAAGTCAAATTTGTGATCTAAAATGTGTGAGTGAGATAATAAGGCAGTACCTCTAGAATCTCTTTTGAAATCATTCTTGTGTTCTCTGAGTCTATCTTTAAAGTGTCGTTCTGTCTGACCAACATAGACACGACCGCATTCACATGGGATGATATAGCTGATGTGGGTTTTTAGTTCTGTTGGAGTTTTATCTTTATTTTCAGTGAAACATTGAAAAGGATCTGTAAGTTCATTAATGAACGGTAAAACAATCAGTTGATTAAGATCTAATTTGTGATTATTATTTTGAGTTGTAGTATTAGAAATTTGGTTTTTATTTTGTAAATTAATCTTTTACTAATATATTTTTTTATGAAATTAATAGGATAACCATTATTTTTAAGTATATGTTTAACAATATTTAAGTTTTTTGTTTTAAATTTACTATTAGAAAGTGTGACGGCTCCGTCAACTAGACTGTTAATGACTGAAATTTTGTCTTTGATTGCTATGTTTGACTCAAAATTGACGTATCTCCGCGACCATGTTTCTTTGCGGTACCAGTTAGTTGTAATGTTATTGTCAGCTTTGTGTAAATTAATGTGTAAGAAATTGATTGAATTATATTTTTCTACTTCAATAGTGAATTGTAATCTAGGATGGTAAGAGTTGGACACAAGTCAAGAAATCGTCAACATATCTGTAGTAGAAAATCAATTGAAAGGGTAGTTTAAAAAAAAATATATTTTTCGTTTCCTTCCATTACAAGATCAGAAATTATGCCAAAAAGTGGGGATCCCATAGGGGTACCAAAAATTTGTTTATAAAATTCATTCTGGAAGATGCAATATGCGTTATCTAAGGAAAATTCTATTAGTTTATTATTGTTTAACTGGTATGTTTGTATGTTCTCTAATTTTGAACCAGTTAATTTTGATATTTTTTAAAACAAGTTCTTTATAGGAATATTAGTGGATAATGACCTGACATCTAGAGAGACTATTTTATGATGCATAGGAATTTGAATATTTTTAATTTGTGTGATGAGGTCCCAGCTGTTTTTAATGTAAAATGTAGTTTTTCCAATGATTTGTTGGATTGGTTTACTAACATATTCATAAAATCTAATTGTAAAAGATACTAATGAGTTTATTGAGTTCGGACTGAATAACAAAAATGTCAGTGTTTTGTTTCATAAATTCTTTTCTTTTAATCCCCAGTATTTCGAATTCTGATTTTATATTGTTATTGTAATTTCTTTGAAGATATTATTGTAAGTTACATGATATTTTAGATCTGAAATCTGTTCTTTTTTCATTAGGAATTAACTTAATTCTGTCTTCTATGCAAGCAAGAGTCAGGCGCGGATCCAGAGAAGGGCTTTTTTTTTGGGGGGGGGGCATCCAATAATTCCCCTTCCCATCCACTCTCAAGGGGGAGGTTAATAATAATTTTAAAGTTATTTGTTTGCTTTGAATTTTTATTATAAATTATATAAATATATTAATCATGAATCTTTTAAACATAATTAACATATGTTTAAAGAGAAACCATGTTTTTATATTTACAAGCTGCGTCTTGCATGTCATGGTATAATCATTATTCAACAAGTATAGTCTTAGTCTTAGTTGTAATGTAGGCGGGGGGGCCCGTGAGGTCCCACCCCTGGCGCTCAAGCTATAAAGCCTATTGTGCCATACCCGTGTGTGTTCTCAAGGCAGTACTACGAATCCGGCCATCCTTCGCCGAGTGTTTTTGAATCTCGGTGGGTTTTTTTCGTTGTTATCAACGTTCTGAGATTATACCTCTCAGGTGCCAGGCATACCTATCGCACAGTAAATGACGTCCTCCTTTGTTGATCAGGCAAAGTGATCCTCACCCACTCCGCCATTCGGCAGCCTCCCTAGCAGGCTAGGGTGTACGGAGCGATCCCTCTGAGGTCATCAGGTAGATGCACAGATTCGAAGCACTGCCCTGGTGTGTTATGTAAGTGTATGTGTGTGTGTTCATTACTCGAAATCGGCCAGCGACCATCGAGCGTGGTGCCTCCTGTAGGAGTCCCCAAACGCAAGAAGAACGCTGACTCATTTTCGAGTCTTCACAGAATCGGCTTCGATCCCCAAGGCTAGTCCCCTCGACATGGAGCCCCACCTTGGTATGATACCAGCTTTTTCTGAGGGGACCTACAGTTTAAGGTGGGTTCCGAACCACCGAAGCCCCGGTAGAAGTACATAGAAAAATTTCCATTGGTACCCGGCTCAGGGATCGAACCCCGGACCTCCTGCATGGAAGTCCGACGCGCTATCGTCTGAGCCACCGAGGCTTCTTGTATTCAACAAGTATAAAATATTCATAAAATTTTCAAAGTCAAGTATAAACTATAAGAAGATTATTTTTAAAAAGCAAAATTTAGGTGTCTATTTCCACTCTTAGCGATATTCATATTGCCGGTTCAGTCCGGGCTGAGGCAGATTTTTTCTTGTTCTTAAAAAATTATTTGTCTGAAGTAATCGTTTTAACGAATCAAAATTTGTATTAATTATAAATGTACTCTATTATTTTCAATGCTCTAAATTGAAGAATGAATCAACAAATTTGTAAATTTTCAAAATTATATAATTTTACGCAATTTTAAGTTAGAAAAATTAAAAATTGAAAAATTACAATTTTTTTGAATTGAAAACTTTTTAAATTAGAAGTTAAATTATCTTCATTTCAAATCTTTGTAAATGAATATTGTTTTAATTGTTATTTATACATCAAAATTTGTTTTGGAATCTTTTAAAACATTCTCCTAAAACTATATTTTTTTACTACAAAATAAATTTTTGCTTCCTTATAGAGGAAGCTTTGTAATAGTATTGTCCGGATGTGTGTGTGGATGTCACACTTTTTTGTGAACACGATAACTAGAAAACGGTTGCACATAAATTTATGAAATTTGGAGGGCTTATTTTCCTCACTAATATTTTGAAACTGATCAAAGGATTTCTAAAAATATTCATAGCATTTTTTTTTAGCACTCAATAATATTTTGAAAATCGGTTTTTTATAGTAAAACTTCTTTCAGTCGAATAATTCAAAGTTGATACAAGAATATAAAAGATTCCTTGGTTCAAGACGAATCGATTGAGCTATAATATTAATACATTTTATAAAGAGTAGGTAATTTATGGTAATTTATATACTTTGAAAATCGGTTTTTTATACTAAAACTTTTTTCATTAACATAATTCAAAGGTGATGCAAGAAGAGAAAAGATGTGTTGATTCGAGTCAAATCGATTGACCTATAATATTAATACATTTTATTGAAGAGTAAGGAAGCTATGGAAATGCATAATACTTGAAAATGTTCTATTATTGAAAAAAAATAACTGATGCTTCCTCTATGAGGAAGCAAATACATTTGCTAACGGGAAGCAAAGTGCTCGTGAAATTAGCACCATATAAATACATAAAAAATACAAATACAAATACATACATATCATAAATACAAACACTCGAGATCGAATTCACAGCTAGCATCCAAATTTATAACTGTTCAATTTTTATTTATTCATCAAAATTTGCGTCCGCTTTGAAATATTCTTAAATATTCTGTTAAAATTAATTTTCCAAAATAAAAATAATTCGAAATTTTCCCAGGAATCTCAAGACAATATTTGTATTATCTTAAAACCTTTCAAAATTCTTAAAAGCTTGAAAATTTTACTTAAAAACTTCTAAATATCTCCTCAACTTACTCATATTTTTTCTAAATGAATACATTTTTATTTGTTATTTACACATCAATATTCAATATTTTCACTTGCAAATAAAATTTTTTAAATTTACAATTAACATTGTAACGTTCAAAGTTTAAGCTTAGCTGTCCGAAATTTTAATGATTCAAGGGTTTCTGTTTCAAACAATACAGTCTCAAATTGTTTAGTTTTGAATATTTCATTTATAATTGCTCATTTAAAATGAACAGTCAAGCATTGCTGACTATTAAAAAATTGTTCTTTTTCTAAATTACAAATTTTCAAATTGAACTCGTTAAAAATTGTATATTTTAGACTGAAACAAGAGATAGTTTTTAAAGTTTCAATCGAAAGCTTACATTTGATTAACTACTAAGGCTTTCGAATTGAAACAGTTCAATTTTTAACGTCAAAATCTGTAAATCGTTTAATTTTATCAGATTCAGAATCGCCCTGTACAATCAATCCATTATTGTTCAATTGCGAATACACGGACTGCAGTTTGATTTTAAAAATCATTATTTAATTTATATTTACAGTTGATCAACTTGAAACATTTTTTGTCAAAAAATGTCAGTTTCAAAAGATATTAATCTTGTATTGTGTAAGTCTTCAAAACTGCATTTTAACATTCTTTTAATTGAAAATGTACCCTTAAAAATGAAAATGGAAAATTTTGATCGTAAAAGACTTTAGAATTCCACATTGTACACTGAATAATTTCATAATTGAAAAAGTTAACAACTCAACTTAGCATTTAAAAAAAATTTGAAATCAAACTTATTTTAAATTGCATTATATATCTTGTGATATGAAATTTGTGATATTTTAAGTGATTGGATAGGTTGTTCTTCGAAAAACTTGTAAAAATATCGGTCAAAAAATAAATTCACTGTCATTCCCCGCTCTCAAAAAATTCCGATCATCTCCTGGTTTCCCGGACCAGCGGCCACCCTGAGTTATGATATTTCAGAATATAATTACATTTCTCGAATGATAATACGTATTTCGTGCTTGGTAGCTTAACAATTTTTCTTCAAAGAAACAATTAAAATAATATATAGTTCAATAATTCTGACATTGAAGTCTTTTAATTAACACAGTAAAAACTCGGTGATAAATTTTGTTGCACCTAATTTTGAAATGGGGTTCCATCTCGCTCGGATTGGGGGTACGAAAGTATTGCCTATTGTTTTTGCCGCAAAACTGTAAAAACAATTTATTGACAGCAGATGACGTTTCGTACCCCAAGTCCGAGGGAAACCATACCTTTTGTAGTGGTTTTTAAAAATATTGATAAATTCCAAAATAGTAAGCTTTCTCCGAAGTTTTTGACTTCTGTTTAAAGGTATTTTTAGTCTTTACGTTTCAGTTTTTTTTTTAATTAAACTAATTTTTCCATTTTTTAATATATGCGGTTAAGGTAAACATCCCAGTAATCGTGACCTTAGTTCCAGTAATCGTGTCGGCAATTTTCTTGCTTTTTATGTGTGTAAATTCGTGAAGAGTATTATAGTCTTCAAATATCCTATTCGTCTGAATTCAGCGAAAATTTGTTAGGGGACCTTATTCATTTGAAAGTGTGCATACGAATTAATTTCAGTGTCGGCCAATTCATTTTAATCCGCGAGATTGTAAGTCAAGCTCCAATTCGCCAGAATTCACCAGCGCGAATACAGTTAAAAATTGGCCTATTCAATCGAATTCTTAAGGTATAACTAACGCGCAGGGGCATATAGGATCTGTTGTAAATATATATTAATGATTCCCTTAGCTCAGTGTTATCCTCTGGACTTATACACTTGGGATCGCTGGTTCGAGACTCGAGGCATGCAATTTTTATTAATTTTTTTCGAATTGACCTTGACCACGAATTAAGGCTCATGTAGGGGGTAATCTAACCTGCAAAACTCACCTCAAAAAATTGATTTCGAATGCTGGCGCACCGAAAGGATGTCAGGGGGCAATTTTTTCCCCCACAGGAAGCACATATCCCTATTTGAGGGGGAAAGTCCCTCCGAAACGTCAACACTCGCGATACATATTACAAAATTAACAAAATAACACAGTTTTAAAACACCGAAAAAAAGTAAACAGAAACAATACAATCAGCGCCGCGTGGTATCTCGATCGATCACTAAATCTATTTAAAAATACTTCTGGCGCCATATTCAAAATATAAAAAGCATTGAAACATATGTAGGGGTATTAATTCTTAGTAAGTTATAATATATTATTTAAAAAACATAACAAATAAATGTTATTTTAAAAAAATATAAGAAAAAAAAGAAGGAAAAATATATTCAACGCAAAATACTGACTGATAAAATAGATAAATAAAACTTTCCACATTTTCTTCTAATTCTGAGTTGATCTTATAACATTCCCTTCACACCACCCACACAGAAGAAATAATTTACATATAGCTAAAGAAGATTTGGTAAAGATTTTCCAAATTTGTAATTAGCAAAAATAAGCAATAGAACTCAACTCTAGAAAGCTGGAAAGGCCCGCTGAATACTAGTTTCCGATCTTAGTCTATGGGAATATAATCATTTCTCTAAAAAATCAAAGTCATAGCGGCTTTGATTTTTTAAAAAGGTCTTTGGGTTCTGGATTATCATAATAACATCCCCAAAAGTCCATCCACCCACGAGACATAAATTACATATAGCTGTCAAGATTTGGTAAAGATTTTCCAAACTTGTAATTAGCAAAAAAAAGTTATTTCCACAAAATGCAACGTTATTGTGTTAATGATTTTTTCAGAGAAAGCTTAGGCTATATAATGTACCCCTGACACTCCATCAAACCCACCCACCTATTAGAAATCAATTCTAGTAAGCTGGAAAGAATTGGTAAATATATTTCTGTATTATTCTTTGACGGAAAAATAACATTTTTAGAAAAAGTCGAAGTCGTTGTTTCTATGATTTTTTGATGTGATCCTCAGTCAATAGATTTTTATCAGAACACCCATACAAACCCACTCTCGCATTAGAAATCAATTCTAGAAAACTGGAAAGACAGTCAATATTTTTTTATGGTGGCCATTGAGCACCATGAAAACGATTGGAAATTTGTCGTTTTTCACATTATTCTTGAGAACCAGTTTTCGAGCCAAGTTTTCTATTATTTATTCCAAAGACATTCTGACTCTCATGGCTTCTTTCTAAACCTGAATTCGAGTTGGAATCCAAAGGCTCAAGTCGATCAGACTTGATTCAGGTTTAGAAAGAATCCATAAGAGTCAGAATATCTTTGGAATAAAGAATAAAAAACTTGGCTCGAAAATTGGTTCTCAAGAATAATGTGAAAAAAGACCAGTTTCAAATCGTTTTCATAGTGCTGAACGGCCACTGTGAAGTCTGATCGACTTGAGCCTTTGGATTCCAAATCGAATTCAGGTTTAGAAAGAAGCCATGAGAGTCAGAATGTCTTTGGAATAAATAATAGAAAACTTGGCTCGAAAACCGGTTCTCAAGAATAATGTGAAAAACGACAAATTTAAAAACGTTTTCATGGTGCTCAATGGCCACCATAAAAAAATATTGACTGTCTTTCCAGTTTTCTAGAATTGATTTCTAATGCGAGAGTGTGTTTTGTATGGGTGTTCTGATAACAATCTATTGACTGAGGATCACATCAAAAAATCATAGAAACAACGACTTCGACTTTTTCTAAAAATGTTATTTTTTCGTCAAAGAATAATAGAGCAATATATTTACCAAGTCTTTCCAGCTTACTAAAATTGATTTTTAATACGTGGGTGGATTTGATGGTGTGTTAGGGGTACATTATATAGCCTAAGGTTTCTCCGAAAAAATCATTAACGCAATAACGTTGCCTTTTGTGGAAATAACTTTTTTTTGCTAATTACAAGTTTGGAAAATCTTTACCAAACCTTGACAGCTATATGTAATTTATGTCTTGTGGGTGGATGGACTTTTGGGGATGTTATAATGATAATCCAGAACCCAAGGACCTTTTTAAAAAATCAAAGCCGCTATGACTTTGATTTTTTAGAGAAATGATTATATTCCCATAGACTAAGATCGGAAACTAGTATTTCCAGCTTTCTAGAGTTGATTTCTATTGCTTATTTTTGCTAATTACAAATTTGGAAAATCTTTACCAAATCTTCTTTAGCTATATGTAAATTATTTCTTCTGTGTGGGTGCACTGAAAAAAAATTTACTTGATTCAAGGAAATGCGTTTCTTTGTTTTTTTTTTCATTCGACCAAGGAATTGTTTACTTCAGTTAAGTTAATATTGTTTAGATGCAAAAGATTCACGCATTAATTCAAGGAAATGATTTCTTTGTGTGAAATTTCTTTAATATGAGTAAATATTTCTTCGCATTAAATACGAAAAATATCAAGACAAAGAAATGATTTCCTAGAAGGTAGGAATCTAGGTTTATTGAATACGTTTTAGGCGCCTAAAGAAATCCTTCTTTAGTCCAATGAAATCGATTCCTTGAAATGGATAAATATGTTTTAGAATCGAATAATTCATACATCATTGGATCAATTAGTTCATTTTTTTTAGTCAAGAAAATATTCACTCAAGATAAATGAATTTTCATTCAATTGAAGAAATATTTATTTCATGCTAAGAACTGTCAAAACCATAATAATAAAACAGTTATCTAAATTTAAAAAATATTCTTTCACGATAAATCGATATTCGTTCAATTGAAGAAAAAAAATTATTTAACACTATAAGTTGATATAATTGTTGCAACGAAATAATGACTTAAATTGAAGAAATACTTATTCAAGATAAATGAATATTCATTCAATTAAATAAATATTTATTGCATTCTAACAATTATTGTAATCAACACAATGCAAGTATTATTTAAATTTAAAAAATATTCTTTTAATATAAAGGTATATTCACTAAACTGAACAAAATATTTATTCCATGCCAGAAGTCGACATAATCATCGCAAAGAAATATTTATTTGATTCAATGAGTTCGATTCTTTGAATTGATTCGGACGCATTTGAATCAATTAATTGTGCATATTTGAATCAAGTCCTTAAGTTTATTCAAATCAAAGCAATAATGATTTAATTCAAAATAATAATAATTAAATTAAAAATATATTTATTTGTTACAAAGAGTTCATGCATTTATGTCAATGAAGCATTTATTTAGATGAACAAGGTATTGTGTTAGCATACATATTTATTTCTTCATTTGAAGGAAATGTTTGATTTGCTTACTAGAATTAAATTATTCATAACAAATAAACATTTTTTCCAACGAAGTAATTATTTTTTCAAATCAAACATTCAATAATTTGGCATAATTTGTTTCAATTGAATACTTCTTTAGATCAAAGAAATCTGTTGTTAAATTCAATATCCATGTTTTTGATTTGAAGAAATATTTCTTTGGCATTTATGGCGAGAGCTAAATACGGCTTTCCGCCTTATAATTGTTGTGGATTTGACACTCGACGGACCCAAGTTCGATTCCTGCTAAAGGTGGATTTTTCATCGAATTTTTCTGTTTCAGGTTCATCAAGATTGTAAAATATATTCGTGATGCGTTGTTTGAATTAAATATGTATAATAATAACAATGTTAATTATAATTTAGGCTGAAAGAATCCATTTGTTTATTTAGGAAAATATGTACTACAGTTGAAGTACGAACTACTTTATTGCACTCGCGCATGGTTTAGGTCAAAGAAATATTTGTTTGAATCAGTGGGATATTATTTTGCTTCAAATACTTAAAAATTTGATGCGAAAAAATAGTTTTGTGAGCCTATAAAATATTTGCTTGACTTTAAAATATGTTTCTTTCCATCAATTCACATATTCTCATCTCAAAGAAATATTCATTCCCATTCATGGCACATTCATTTGGAACAATGAGTCATTTATTTGGTTTAAAATTAATATTTTTGTCTTTGATTCATATTTCTTTTATTTAAAGAAATATTTCCATCCGATCAATAGGTCGTATTTTTGAATTACAGTACGCTTCATTGAAACAAAAAATCAAATCTGTCAATTAAAAAAACGTTTATTTTATCCGATCGACAATACTTTCAATTAAGGAAATATTTCTTAGAATTGAAATTGTATTCGATCATATCAACTGACTGATTTTTAAATCCAAATATCTAATTCCATTCAGTTAAAGACATCGTCCATTCGCTCAAATAATATTTCAGAGGCTGAAGCAATTATTTATTTGCTTCAATAATTTCTTATTTTTCATACAATTAAACGATTTCTTTGAATTGAAGAAATACATGATTGGACGTATTCAGTACGACCATTTCTTTGAATCAAAGAAATTTTTTTTGATTCAAAAACTTTTTTTTCAGTGTGGTATGAAGGGAATGTTATAAGATCAACTCAGAATTAGAATAAAATGTGGAAAGTTTTATTTATCTATTTTATCAGTCAGTATTTTGCGTTGAATATATTTTTCCTTCTTTTTTTTCTTATATTTTTTTTAAATAATATTTATTTGTTATGATTTAAATAATATGTTATAAGTTACTAAGAATTAATACTCCTACATATGTTTCAATGCTTTTTATATTTTGAATATGGCGCCAGAAGTCTTTTTAAATAGATTTAGTGATCGATCGAGATACCACGCGGCGCTGATTGTATTGTTTCTGTTTACTTTTTTTCGGTGTTTTAAAACTGTGTTATTTTGTTAACTTTGTAATATGTATCGCGAGTGTTGACGTTTCGGAGGGACTTTCCCCCTCAAATAGGGATATGTGCTTCCTGTGGGGGAAAAAATTGCCCCCTGACATCCTTTCGGTGCGCCAGCATTCGAAATCAATTTTCTGAGGTGAGTTTTGTAGGTTAGATTACCCCCTACATGAGCCTTAAGGCAAATTGACACGCATTGAATTCGCGCTGGCTCAGTTCGTTTCAACGAATCAGAAAGCAGAATTCGGGCGAATTTAAACATGTTAATTCGCCGCAATCCTCTCGAAATAGTTTATTTTTGCTGGGATAGTAAACTTCAATTATCTTATTTGAAAATTTCGAGTCTGGGCTTTTTTTTTGGGGGGGGGGGGGGGCAAGCCGCCGTGTCCCCCCCTCTGGATCCGCACCTGGCAAGAGTTTCTTCAACAGTAGATCCTTTCTTTTTGGGAGAAATACAGAATTTTTCTCCCAATCTTAAGAAATATCCTACATCATCGGGCATCTTTGTGTCAGTGAGGTTAATAAGCCATTTGCTTTTCGGTTTCTTTTTGGAGTGAAAATTGTAATATTTTCTTGTAAGCCATTCAAATTTATTTACAGATTGTTCTATAAGTTCTTTTTCAAAATTGTATACTATCCTATTTTGGCAATCAAAAAAACGTTCAATTAAAGATTCATTGTTTCCAATGTTAAGAAGTTTTGATTCTATTCTTTCAATTTCTCTTTTGACTTTTCTAATGCTAAAATTTACATTAGGGATCTCTAGTTTCAAAGTTCTGATTTTAAAATCCATAAAATTTTTTTGAAAATTTCCTTTACATTTTGGGTTATTAGGAACAATATGATGTTGTAAATTAATAATATGTGCAGGTAGATATCCCTGTGAACGACATATCAGTAGAAAACGGTTTCTGATTACTTAGCTTACATAGGGTTTTCTTTTTCTTAATCTAGATGTGAAGTTGTGAAATGATTTTAGTTTATATATTTTGAAGGTAACAATATTTTTAAAGCGCAATTTAAAAAAAAAATGGATTTATCATACAAAGCCAACAACCGCTAGACATTGTAACGTGTAACATACCGCATGAGTTATTCTGAGAGAAGCTTTCTACCTGCAGCGACATTGTTATTTTATCTGTATATATAACTACGCTATTTTCTGATGAGATCGTCGACATTCGCTTCGGTGAACTACAAATTAACGAGGATCCGTTCATATACTCTAGTGAGCATGGATTTGTTCCCCAGAATATTATGGGCTTTGGGATGGAAAACAACTAGGTTTGAAGTGGATATTGTTGAAGCACTCTAATGAGACCAGCTTAGTTTCCGGTCTGTAAACGGAAGCCGAAATCAAAGTTACATACCACCTAATTAGGTTTTATGCTAAATGTCAACTTGCTGGGATGCAATGATACACGGACGAACAAGCAATGAGCCACCTGATGATTCTGCTCGCTTTATCGTCCAGGAATGGCAACAATAGAATCCTCGAAAGTCACTCGACGAAATTACCACATCAGTTAACACGATCACAGGAATTTTTTTACTTCCTACTCATATTTGCAATGAACTCAGCAGTCATTTATGATTTGTTCGGAGACTATTGCAGACTCCACGGTCCAAAATTCTCTCAAAACAGATACAGGGTGACTTTTCACGATAGATTCTTTTAAATAAAATTGATGTAAGTACCATATTCCTAAAAATTTTAAATGAAATATATTGCATTTTCAACAAAATAGTTGAATTGTCAACCAAAAAAGATGAATGATTTGCCAAAAGAGATGAAGTTTCACCCAATGTGTTCATACGGAGAAAAATTAATATTCAGAAATATTACACCTTACTATCCAGATAATTGGTCTACAGTTGAAAATCGAAATATTGAGTATTAATATCCATTTTTCCCCGTACAATTTTCATGCTAAAATCGAATGTTTTCGAAAATATTTGAGTTATAATCCCGAACAGATGAATTTTAAACGAAAAGTTCATTTTCAACCAAACAGTTACCTTTTCAACAAAATACTTAAACTTTCAATTGAAATACACTTTATTTTGCCAGGTGCTAAATCAAATTTTTTAAGGAATCTGTATTATCGTCAGAGAATAACAGAACATTTTTAACGTCTTTTCAGACTAGATGGATATATGAATTAAAAATTATTTTTAATTGATTTTTTTCTGAATAAAAAAAAATTGATTAAAAATAATTTTTAATTCATATCCCCATCTAAAGAGAAGAAAAAAGTTTCTTCTCTCGATCTCTCTAGTAGCTTAATGGGAAAGCACCCGACCGGCAATCGGAAGTTCTGTGGTTCGATTCCCAGCGGAGCGAAAGGAGATCTTTTTTTTCAGAAAAAAATTAATTAAAAATTACTTCTCAAACATTTATATTAGCCAAAATTAAATTTCTTCAGATCCAAAAAAAAAGGGATTTAATAAAACTCATAATAGAGGGAGAAAGGAAAAGTAAGAGGAAGAAAAATTTGATTTCCTCAAGCATGAACTAGAATTATTTAAGAAAAAAGAACATCAAAAAGTTGCATTCCTTTATATGAATAAATTGTTCCAAGTGAAAATTTGAATGCGACTTCAGTGGGAACTTTTAGTTATGCATGAAGAAATAGCGATTTCTCGAAAGTTTCTCAATTCTCTCAAAAGTTCGATAAATTTCAGACTTCAAACGACTCGACCTTTTCCACTTTGATCCTTCTTTCACACGAGACTTTTTACACTTTTCTCAGACGAACAAAAAAACAAAAACTTTTCCCTACTTTTGTGTAGAATTAAAAAGATTCTTTTTGTAATAATAAATAACATTTTTTTTAAATAATTAAAAACAACTTCTTCTGTTTTTGTTTAGGTTAGATAGATGTTATTTTCACTGTTGAAATCAAGCAGTTTTCATTATTATTTTGAATGGTCTGATCAGTCAAATAATCTAACTACTAAATTTCACTAATTAATATCGTAGGGTAATGGAAATCACAGAAGAAAAAATATGGGAAGTCCAAA